>VXBP01004245.1:0-252290 GCA_013400115.1 Rhinopomastus cyanomelas
TCCAACCTTGATAATACTGTGTGATACTGTGAAACACAGACATCTGTATGGGAAGTTCACCCTATGACCTTCAAGCTCTAGTGACAGAAGCTCGCCTGGATATGTTCCTATGCAACTTCATCTAGAGGATCCTGCTGTGGTGAGATGATTGGACTGGATGACCCTTTGGGTTCCTTCCAATCCCTAATATTCTGTGATATCTGTGAACTCACTGGATAAATTTTAAGAAGCCTGAAAATAGCTGCTTAACAGAAAGCTCATTGCCAGTAGCTTACACCCACTGTGCAAGTGCGCACTTCTCTTGCAGTATTAGCTCAGATCTAAAATACACGCGTTAGAGAGAACAAGCAGCTGTCAAACTGCACAGAAACAACTCAGGGCAACCCTCTGGATCAGCCCGTGGAACTCCAGAGATGCCTTCCTCACTGTAAATACACAGCTGAGAAATACCGGTGAAGTAAAGCAATGGGGCGCGTGAAGTCAGCGACTTTCTGGCTCCACACGGGATTCATGGAAAGACAGAGCCCTCTACTGGCTTCTGTTTTTTCTTCAAGCCCTAAATGCTTCAGGATTAGCGAGCCAAGTGCCAGTGCTAAAAGCCATTGTGGCCAAAGTAATTAAATTCATTCCAGGGGTCTTTTCCAAGCAGAGTGATTCTGTGGTTAAGTCCCAAAAGCCACCGTTCCACCTGTAAAGGATCAAATCTTAGCAACACAGGGAGCAGAGTGGTGTCCGTTCGGTTCCCCAGAAAACCCTCCAAGATGATGCATTTCTAGCAGATTCTGGTGCTAAGCTTTGACAAAATTATAGGAAAGACGTCAAAACATCTGCCTTTCCCCTAGCACAGAATTTATACCTGTCTGACTTTGTAACTAATTTCAGCTGAACACGAGCCCCTTGCAGAAGCAGCACGTGTGTGCTGTGCTACTTGCTCTCTGCAAATACAAGGGCACCAGCCCAGACCATTCTGCACGGGCTTGAGGAGTGCAAACTCGATGCATTCTTAACTGTACAACAAGCATTTTCCTTTGGAAGAAAAAAACATGTGATCTTCAAACGTAAAAGCCAAACCTGTGCAGTCCCACATCAATCCATGGCCCTAACAGAACAGCTAGTGGATGTCAAAATGCTTTTTGCACTCTTGGTCTAGATTGTGTCACTGAATTTGGAAAAATTCCTGTAGTTTGGAGTAATTTTAATTAAAATGTTTGAGAAGGGGTCACCACGACCAGGCGCTAGGTGATGGGCAAAGCGTGATATTGATGTGGGACATGTAACAGTCCTTCAGCTACTTTGTTTCACCTACCAGAAAAAGTGTAACAGGAGTTACTACTCTACTTGTACTACATTGTTATGAAAACAAGAGACTCAAGCAGAATTAAGTAACATAATAGGAAGAGTCCTGGGGAGACTGCATCTGGAATATTGTGTCAGTTCAAGAAGGACACAGAACTGCTGGAGAGAGGCCAGAGCAGAGCAACAAAGAGAGTGGAACATCTCCTTGATGAGGAAAGGCTGAGGGAGCTGGGTCTCTTTAGCTTGGAGGAGACTGAGAGGTGACCTCGTTAATGTTTATAAGTATGTGAAGGGTGGGTGTCAGAAGGATGGAGTCAGGCTCTTCTCAGTGTCATCTAATGATAGGACAAGGGCCAATGGGTGTCAGCTGGAACACAGGAGGTTCCACATCAATATGAGAAACAACTTCATGATGAAGGTGACTGAACAGGCTGCCCAGTGGGGTTGTGGAGTCTCCTTCTCTGGAGATGTTTACAACTTACCTGGACATGTTCCTGTGTGACTTGATCTAGGTGATCCTGCTGTGGCAGTGGGATTGGACTAGAAGATTTTCCAAGGCCCCTTCCAGTCCCTAATGCTCTGTGATTCTGTTGGAAGGAAAACTTAGATCTAGCAATACTACATGGAAAATTTCTAAGCGCTCACTTTCCATCACACAAATCCACTGTCTTTCACAATAAAATATCCAAGCAAAACCAGTGAAGCTCTTGAATCGTATTTATCAGCATGGCTAGGTGCGTCAGTAGCAGTAGTCCTTCAGGCAGAGTCAAGCACACGTGATGGACACAAAAAGTAGCTGGTGCACAGAGAGTAAATAGTCAACAGAAAGACAAGATGCAGAAAAACAGCCTCACAGAGCAGTATTTTCAGAGAGTTTATTTATCGAATTGTTATTTCAGTTTGGCACACAGTTGGAAAATACTCATACCAGTTGGTGGGACAACAGGAAAAATGCTGGAGTGTTGCTGGTCCTTTTGGGAGATAAAAAAGGAAGTTAAACACATATAAGGAACAAACAGGATCAAACCCAGTATTATCTGAAAGCAGGCTCTATCACCTATAGACCATTAAATAAATCCTGAAATACTTTGAACTTTGAGATGCCAGGCTGATCTTCCCAAGTTCTTCAGTAAAGTAGATTGAAGCCACCAGAGCTGAGCCTAGCACAACCCAGATTCTTGGTCTACTGGCAGTAACTGAGCTCATCATAACTGAGCTAATCTTACTGTTCATATTTGACCTGCCTTGTTTGTGCTCCCTTTGAATTTGTGGAAATATTGCTACAGATTTCAGGAAAACCAGGCCTTCCACAGAGGGCCCATGGAGCCCTTCACAGACAGCAAAGTTCTGAATTTCTCCATTTGCATATTTTCTGCACGTCCAGAACCACCAGTAACATGAACCTCTCCTCAAGACATCTTTATTGTGTTGGTATCTATCATACTTCCTGTAGGATCGGTACCTTAGACCTTGGTCCCAAAGACTAATGGCCTGAGGACAAATTGCTTAGTTTGCTACTATGGCACTCTAATTCTGGGAGTGTTTCTACCTCCTAGCTCTCATTTTTCTTAGAGTCATAGAATTATTTGTGTTGGAAAAGACCTTCAAGATCATCTAGTCCAACTACTAATCTAATTCTACCAAGTCTACCACTAAACCATGTCCTTAAGCTCCATACCTACACAAGTTTGAAACACATCCAGGGATGGTGAGTCAACGTCCCCCTGGGCAGCCTGTGCCAATGCCTGACCATCCTCTCAGCAGGAGCCACCCACCCAGGCTCTCCTTGGTTAGAGGCAGCCTTCCCCTTCCTCACTTTGCCTGGGATTACAATCACTCAGGCATTTACCTTTGGTCCACTAACTCATAACTGCGTGGTTATTTAACTTGCAAAGGACAACAGAAATGAAGCTCAATGTAATTTTACTTTGTGCTCATTCTAACGTAAAAGCAAATATATGAAACAACATCCTCTGCAGTTTCTCATGTAGGGTTAATCCAAGTAAACCACGTCTGCTAAATATTTCCATTAGTATTAAATACTCTGTAGATCAGAACCAACAGCTTTTCTGCAAGTCCATCTCTAAAAGTCTGGCAAACAGGTTAAATTCCAAACCGATAAGGTGTGATATTCAACCATTTTAATTCTGTGTTCATTTATTTAGAAAACTTTCATTCAAGGAATGAAACTCAGAATTCTTAGTTCTCTGTGCTTTTTAGTAGAATAAGAAAAATACATATGGTGATAGAACAACTTCACTTTCAATTACCTTGATCACAATAAGCCACTCAACAAACCCACCACTGGACGCTCAATGCCAGAACCACATTCTTACTTCCTCTGGTTGGAACTAGAATTCTTTTTTATTTAATCGGGAATTTTTTTTAATGTTAGACAAGAAATATTTTTTAGGACCCACTGGCTCCCTGGAATTCTTTTAAATAGTATCCCTAAAAATTGTGTGAGCTTTATGTGGTAGAGGCTGTAAAGAGCCACATTCTAGCCCAGTGATGAGACACGGTAACCCGCCTGGATATATTCCTGTACAGCTTGATCTGGGTGATCCTGCTGTGGCAGAGAGATTGGACTAGATGGTCTTTCAAGGTCCCTTCCCATCCCTAGTGTTCTGTGATTGTGTGAATGATTTTTCATCACTGTGGGCACTTAACTCATGTCCACACAGCTGAGACCAAACAAATACTGAAGCCAGAACAGCCAAATGTTTTAGAACAGAATATAAACAAAGAAATAAGATATAGAAGAGGATGCACTGAGTGTTAACATAAGCCTCAGCTCTGGGAGAGCTGTAGGAGTTCAGGTTGTGACAGAATGAATTCACTGGGCACCTCAATCTCACCTTTTCCTCCTTTTCACAAGAAGACTTAGCTGAAGCCAGTGTGAAAGGTGCTGAACATGATGATCCACTGCAACTAAGGATATACACTCAGCTAAAAAAGCCTCCATCTTCCTCATGGGTGACCAGGCATTTGGAGGAAAGAAAGGAGGGCTGAAGCTCTTTATTGTGTTTTATCTTCCCCAGGAAAAATAAATTAGCAAAATAATTTAAGCAAATGCTTCTGCTTACTGCTATACACCTTGAACAAATATGTGATGTAATGTTATCTCATTTCCCACATAGAACCTAAGTCTGATCACAGCTTATGCATGGAACTGATAGAATAGTACCCAAAATCAAAGCAGTCACATTGTCACAAGCTAAATTTATGTATGATTTCAAGCTCAATCTAAAACCACAAGCTGCCACAGACATTGTCTTAATTGCCCATTTAATTACTGCACATTCGACCACTGTGACACAGCTGGGTTTTTCATACTAGGCCGGTTATGGCTGTTTCTCAAATGTTAATCTGTGTCTTTAAATAATAAACAGAGTAACTGGTTGGTTTTTTTTTTTATATTAGGCTTCAAGTCATTTAAATCAGTCTGAAGGAAAAAAAAAAGCTGCAGTCTTCTGGTAAAATATTACTACAGCCTTCATAAGTATTGGGATTTGTATTGTTCAAAAAGGTTTGGAAGCTCAGCACAGATGAGCCCCTTTTTAAAAAGGGACTATTCATTTGTCACAGCATATGGGAGCTTCTTAAATTTAAAAACCAGAGGTTAAGTTGCTTTGTGTGTTACCTACATGTGTAAAAGCTATTTTCAAACAGCAGCAATAGTGTCAATTTTGGAAAAAACAGTTTTCTAAACAAAACCAACCTAAACTATCCACACCAGAAGGCCAGCAGGAGTACGCTTCAATCTAGTTTGCCAGTAAGTTCACAAAAGAAAAGTCTCTATTTGTAGTTACGCAACATCTGAGGTCTTTTAGAAACGTGAACACGAGCTGGTAGCTAAGAGGTATCTAGACATGCTCCACTACGCATAGAAAGAGAAAAACCTCTCTTTAATCATAACATCAGCATGATGAAAGAAGATAAAATTATAGTAACTACCTTAGAGTATTTTAGAGGTGCAAGAAATCATCATTTGACATCAAAGGTCTGTTCTGTGTACATTGGATTGTGCATCATACAGATTCAAGTTCAAATGGCCTCTCTCTGCATAAACGTCTGCAAATCAAGTAAGTGCAAGGTGTCTGGGATGGCTTTCTGCACAAAAGAGCATGTCTTATTCTGAAAAGACAAAGTTCTTTCTGGGGCTGTAGAAAAATTGCTGGTTCATATCTCATGTTGTAAATGGAAACAACCAACTTAGTATTTCTCTTAAACTCATTCCACACGACTCTGCCCAACGGGAACAAAACTCCAAAGAAAAAAAATCAGGTACCGAAGGAAGAGGATGCTTCTGTAGGCACAAAACACCAAACGATGCACAAGTCCTACACTAGAGAAAAATCTACCATGCATCTTCAGCACTGTACGCAGAAATCAAGGACAAGGAGGAGCTGTTAAAAACTATACAAGGAATTGTTGCCTTCTTTTAAAAAGGTGTATGGGAATAATGACACCGATTCATAAAACATTGATATTCACAGCCCATCTGAGCTAAACTGCTCTATATTGTCAGGGGGAAAAAACCCAAAGTAGTAGAGAACAGTCTTTTCTCTTAGAAAGCCACCCTGTGAAAGATAAACTGCTGCTGCATGTAAACATGTATAAACCTTCTTGTGCTTTCTGCTAAGGGGATACAGAACACAAGGTTCATGTTTCCCGCTAAATTGTTCACAGAGTTGTCAGATGCCTACAAAAATCAACCTTTTTTCGTACCTAATTCATTATGAAGTTGCTACAACTACAGTAACGAGATGTAAAAGGTTCCAAGAAGTTCCTGTGAGAACTACTTGGGCTGTTTTATGAATTGATTTGGATTTTGCTTTAGTTGACCTATGTTCACAAATGTATACTGAATATGCACCTTGAGCATGAGAAACTGCACAAAAACAGTCTGAAAAAACATAAACCATGGCAACTGAGGTGTGAGGCAGTCAGTCCCTTTCCTACTTTTGATTATTATTTTATTCTTTTTTAAATACCGCTGCCAAAGAAATCCAATGCATGACACAGTCCCCCAAACCCACACCACACTGCTTAGCTGCGCATCCTTCCCAGCAGGTTTGCATGCCTGCTTCTTCAGACAGAGCATCTGGAGGCTACAAAAGCATGACCTATATTTCTTCATCAGTCAGGTTTATTTGTGCGACGTTTTTTCCAGGTCTGGAAGTTTTTCAATTAGTGCTTTATGGTTCATGTTGATACTGGCTATAAGTCCTCCCTCGTTGCCATCTGAGCCAGTGTAACTAATTTCTTCACCATTCAGGGTAGTCATGTGGCCACCCAATGCTCTCAACACTGCATTTCCAGCACATATGTCCCACTTCTTAATGTAGGTCACGTGGATATAAACGTCAGCTTTTTCCTGATTCTTTTCAGCCACGTCAAGGAGGGCCAACACTTTATAACCTAGAAGAAAGGGGTTGAGGCAAACAAAGTTAAACCAAGGTTTCCTATCAATCACAAAGGACAAATCTAAGTGATAATAATATGCACATGGAAGATCTAGGAAACTCATGTCATTAATGATATCACGTCATCCAATATAATGGCAGAGGCACCCATAAACCTCGCCTGCCCTCTGACCTGTAGAGAAAATTTGAAAAAAGAACCTTCTTCCTCTTCCTCTCAAGATTTTTCCACTGCACCCCAGTTAAAGCCTTGGGTCATATTAATTGTAGACAGCCTTTACCTATATGCTACACAAACATACCTAGAGACACATTAAAGAACAGAATTTGCAGAATAGTTTTGCTCGTATGTTCACTCACTTCTTTCTCAGTCCCCGTATGATGCTGAAGTTACCTTTTTTCCTTACTTTTTATGACAATAGAAGGAAGATGATGCATGTACTGCTCCTTAATAAAGCAACTCAGCCCAGGGCACCGCCTTTATCACACATTTTGCAGCACAAAGCTTTTGTTCAGTAGAGTATTCTTTCTTTTATGGCATTTATTCAATTTTCAACTCTTCAGCCGATAACGTTGTTTCACTAAACTGCTCCTTGCCTTATCTTAAAAGGAGTCATGTCCAGGAGAAGATCTACTGTAATGTTACGTATCCTTTCTCATAAGAAAACTCATTTAGATTCAAGAACCCATGTCAAGAACCCATGCAAGCTCTTCTTGACTAAACAATGGGAAAGGTGCTCTAACTTTCCACATGAATGACACAGAAAGTCACATTACAGTAAGATTCAAATTTTGTGTGGCTTTTCTGAGACTTTAAAGCAACTCACACCAGTGCCTCACATATTTGCTATCTGCCAGTAATATGCACAAGGATATTGTTTAAGGTGACAGAAATTAAGCTAAAAACTATTTAGACTAAATATGAAGCAGGCAAAAATGGGCTTCCATGACACTACTTTTCTCTTTTGACATAAATACAAGACATACTATCAAATTAACAGCTTTCTCTTAAAATGTTAATTAAAATGCTAATTACACATCAGTTAACTAACAACCAACGGATTCTCTTCCACAATTCTGCAACTGGGTCACACAACACTTTTTCCTTCACAAAGCTATTGGTACCTTCAGTTTATTCAATGAAAAGACCACAGTGGCATTGCTGGTCCAGGCCTATATTCACTAATGTACTGACTTCTGCACAGCCTCAAGAAGCCTGGATAAGTTTATGTGTTGGTTTCTGCAGAGAGGAAAACACTGTGTCCCTTGTATCAAAGTGCTTTCTTTTGGGGACTCGAAGGACAAAAGGTAAGAGGAGAAGAGGAGGTGCCACAGTTGCATTCTCTTATCCAGTAACAGCTATTCAGGTAAATCACTCAGAAGCAGTAAGTATGTAGGATGCTTATGGAATCAAACCTGCTCCACCAGCGGGGATTATCACAGTCTTATTTCCAAACGTCTGCCGTGCAACCTGCTCGACTTTTCCAGCGTGGGAGCGGGACACAATAATCCTTGGTGTTTTCTCGTTGTAGGAGGAACGAGCTTTTATGTTTGACCCGCCATCCACCATTGCCCAGGCTACAAGAGAAACAGAAATTCTGCTAAGGTATACCAAAGTCAATCTCTGTTCAGTGTGAAACAGTAAAGGATACTTATTTGAGAAAATGGAAGTCCAACTTCAGTTCTTTCCTTACTGCAAAAAGGAGAGTTAGGGCTGAGGGTAGGTGCACACAAGCAGAAGAGAAACAGAGCCCTCACACTTTTATGCATATGTGCTACCCCATGCTTGATTATTGCTATAGGAGACTTCCAAAACACAAAGGAGGAAAAAAATCCCACAGACTAATATTTAAAATCTGCAGCTGGAAACCCACTGAAGTTAAAAGGATGGTTCCAAGTCAGAAATAGATTCTTTATTTCCTCAAACAACCTTTCAACGAGAACAAAAAGCCCAACTAGCCTTCAAAGTAGAGAGTAAAAGTGTCATTTTGTTCAAACAGAAGGCAGTGCCAAGGAAGGAAATAGCTCAGGAGGATGGTAACACAAAGGAAAACATTTGATGTTGTGTTTTGGCTGACTGGGTTTAGAATACGCAACCTCCCACTTGGTTCATCATGAGGTTCAAAGCCAATATGGGTAGGTGGAATCCCCTAACCATTAATTTGACATTTACTTAGCAGACTAAACAGCAGTTTCATCTCAGCAGAGGGCCAGATTGTATAGCAACAGACTGAGCTGTGTGTAATAACAATGCTCTGTACGGCTTTGTATTTGTGTGGCAGTATTAGGAACAATCCTACTCACAATATATTGGCGTTTCCAGCTTGGGAAATGAATAGTCTTCACACTGAATGGCAGAATTCATTACCTTTCCTTTGTCTGAACATTTCACACTTGACTAGTCCTTGACAGGACAAGGGGTAATGGCTTTACACTGAAAGAGGGTAGATTTAGATTAGACATAAGGAAGAAATTCCTTACTGTGAAAGTGGTGAGACACTGGTTGCCCAGAGAAGATGTGGACACTCCATCCCTGGAATTGTCCAAAGCTAGATTGGACAGGACTGAGAACAACCAGGTCTAGTGGGAGGTGATCCTGCCCATGGTAGGAGATTGGAACTAGATGATTCTATGATTCTATGATCTTTAAGGTCCCTTCCAACTCAAAGCATTGTTATTATTAAAGGACTTCAATTCTCTAAGTTACGGTGTTAAAAGACATTCATTCAGATGGATGTCGATACAACCCCCCAGCATACTGGGTTGTAGCACATATAAATAACTGGAACTTCATATTTAAAGACATTAAAATATTTAGCACAAATATATATAACATTCAGTGGGGAAAAAAAGAGGATAAGAACATTGTTAAGACTTAGTTTCTGCATAACTTCACAACTCTAGAGGTCAGCATTGCCTAAGGGAAAACAAGAACAGAAATCCTGTTTCAAATGTGTAGGAAAACACAAATACTGAAATTACTTTGAAGCTTTCAGAAGGACATACAAGCCACCAAACTTACCACCATGCTCTCTGATACATCATCAATACTAAAGCATTAATTAGTTCACAGTTGTGGCATTAGAAGTGTGACAGATTACCAGTAATACTATGCTAGACAGACTTGCCTGTTGCACACAAATAGTTGCCACTGAGATCTTTCATCAGTTGTTATTCACACTGAATAAACACCATCATAGACCCAAGTTCTTTTGCAAACTTAAGACTGGTCAGTATGGGTAGGTTTCATTTTCTTTGGTTTGCTATAAGCACTGGATTGAGGAGACCTTAAATCTCAAACACATTTTCAGTTGGTTTAGTTTCAATGCATTGCTTTTGTGTTCAGCTAGGGTAGCATTTCCCTTTGTTGTTTTTATAGCGCTGCAGACGTGTTCTGTGATAACTCTGAGGTCTGCAGCAGCACTCTTTTGCCCCAGGTACTATTTCCTCATTTATACCTACAGATGTTCTCTCAAATGTCAAATCTTAATTAACACTATGAGTGAAGACACTGGAAAGATGTGAAGGTACCTGTATACGGTGAGAACGGTTTGTGTATCACTCCTATGACCGGTTTGCCGTTCACAGCCACACAAACCATTGTTGTGACGTACTGTCGAAGATCCTCTGTGGGCAAGAGCAGACAGTGAGCAAGGTTACATCAGATGCCAAGAACACACAAAGAATACAGAGCTGACATTATGGCAATGCTGTTCTTTGAAGACTGTCTGCATCCTGCCTCTTACAATATTTAACTCTGGTGTAACCTTGCAGCTTTCAAACAACTTAACTTTTTTTATGTTTCAGCAATTTTTCCTCTTCAGTAGTCGTAGCCTGTACTCCTACTACATCTAATGCCACTGTTGTGTCTTTATACATCATGGGTTTAGGTGATCCTGCTCTGGCAGCATGATTGGACTAGATGATATTTCAAGGTCCTTCCAATCACTAATGTTCTGTGATTCTGTGATTTTCATGGGAATCTGTGCTGCTATACTCCTTTCTCTGCCTCACCTCCTATGCTCTATTGCTTCAAAGCTGATAATTCAAATACTAAAGAACGTTTATCAGAAAGGGTGATTGTATCAACAGTCTCCAAAACCCCCTTAACTTTCTGTTTATTGTACTTAACAGTAAGAATTTTATTTGTATCGCCTGGAACAGTTTATGTGACATCTTGAAACATTTTAAAAAGTGGAAGACTGAATTATGCATGCTTGCTTGAAAAACCAGGGGGGTTTAGAGCAAGTAAAATTAAAAATGTACTTATAATTCCCTTCAAACAAACAAACAACACTCTGAGATATTTAGTGTCACAATAATAACTCAAAGAAAGATGTGTAATTCCAGCAGAATCCATCAACAACAGTTACTGCTGAATTTAGCTATTTCTTAGTTGCAAGGAATACCAGTGTTATCTCAGAGTTGGAATACATAAAAATAAGTGCTGCAAGCTGGTAAAGGCAGAGATTTCATTATGAGGTTGGCTGAGTTAAACCACACCAGCTTTGACATAACATGCTTAACAAGGAGTGCCATTTTAAATACTGTTTTGTCTCTGGTAGATGTCAGAATTACTGACATGATTTATCAGCAATGGCCAGGTACCTGTGTATTCTTGTGTAGCATCTAACGGGTCGATCCAGACAGTAACACTTTCTGCTGGAACCTCTTTGGGCTGTATTTTTTGTTTTATGTCTTCAGGAATACTGCGATCCCAAGTGACTGTCTCGTGATCAGATGCATCAACCCTCTCTTCAGAGTTAATCTACAACAAAAGCAGTTGTGTTAACAAAACAGTAACTGTGGTACTCAGGATACAGATGTTGTAGGCAAGTTACAGTGGAAGACAATGAAAAGAAATGCTCAGGCTACACAAGAGGAAACTGCCTCAAGTTGCACCAGGTCACTCTCCCCTAAACCAGTAGAAGTTTAGGTTAGACACTAGGAAAAACTTCTTCATGGAAAGGGTCATTAGGCTTTGAAACAGGCTGCTCATGGATGAGGCTGAATCGTCATCCTTGGATGTGTTTAGAAGTCGTGGAGATCTGGAGCTCAGGGACATGGTTTAGCCGTGGACTTGGCACAGCTGGGTTAATGGTTGGACTCAATGATCTTCAAGGTCTTTTCCAACCTGAACAATTCTATCTTCTGTGAATGTTAGACTTATTGGCAGGATTTCCACATAATCCAAGTCTTGACATGACACCTCACGCCTCAATGACACAACATTAACAAAGAGTTAAGGGGCGTGTTCCTCAAGACAATTAGAGAAAAAAAGACAAGCACTCAGTAAAAAGGCAGCAAGCTCTAGCCATACCTCAAAACTGTCTTCCCACATAAAACCAGTACTTGAAGCACTGTATGGCAACCACAGAGGCCTTGAAGCTGCCATGACATGAACAAATTAAACATCTGTCCCTGTAAAGTAAACCTGACAATTGTTTGCCCCTAAAGACAACAGTCCTGCAAAGTCAAAGCAACTAGTCTCACTGACTTGGCAGGCTCAACACAGCCCCTTGGCAGTTCAAGTTCCACCAGAGCATATTACATACCAATATAAAAAAACCTCCATTTCCTCAAAAGAAAGAAGGGGTCTCTGAAAAGTTAAAGGGTTGGAACCAATTCTCAGAAGTAAGAATATTTTATTAAACCTGTTGTTACACTACAACACAATTCAAAGTCTGAAACTAGGCATGAGGTTTTCAGAGAAAGACATCCCTCTAACTCACATATAATAACATCCCCAGAAAACATGTCTTTGTGTTAATACACAATGTCTCCTTCCTACTTATTCTCGTTTTCTGGAAGCCTCCAGAAGTCATGACCTGACATTTCAAGCTTTTCTGAGGCTATATGGTTATACATTCCCAAGTCTTCACTTAGAAATTAGGAGTGGCTATGGTACAAAGACAACTCCATCTTGCAGACAACATTCCAGTGAGACAGTGAGCACATTGAACAGCTCTGTTAGTATAAGTAAATTTAAAGTTTGCACACTTTTTATCATATACAGAAGCCATCATGCAAGGGCTTGAGACAGCAAGCAGTAGACAGAAATAAATAGCATTTTTGGGGTTAGCTGTGAAAGCCTGTCTCAGGAAGTTCCGTAAGCTGCCTACCAACACTCAGTTTAACTACATTCAATCAGTCTTTTCCAGTTGTGCTTGAACCCCTTCTCACACCGAACGGCTTCAACCTGAGATTTATGGAATGCAGATCTGCTCAGAGACACAGGAGGCAACCTGGAGGAGTGTACTGCGGACACACTTTGATAAATGTGGAGCTCTGAACAAACAGCCAACAGTCCTGACCACGTGAAGACTTCAGGGCAGCTCATAGTGGCTCGTTGTCCTGTGTTGGGCTACTCCCTGCCAGCAATTTCCAGTGGCTGGGTGGCAGCTCATCACCCAACAAACCTCCTGGAACACTAACTACCTGTCCATAGTGAGGTGAACAAAGTCACATTTCTTCCTGGTTGGGAAGAGCAGGATGCAACTGTAGCTTTGCCTTGGAATTCCACCCATTAAGAAGAAATTAAACTAAAGAAAACATGGTAAAAAAATAGTGTCTCTGCTCAACTTAATACCTTTTTAAAAAGATAAACATCAGTAAATGAAATTACAATACTTTTCTTCTAAAGCATTTGGTTGTATGTGAACTTCAGCTAAAATTTATTAGTCCTCCTCCTTCCCCACATCCTTACTCATCCCAATGCTCATTTTGTATTTTATATTTTAATATGCAAGTAATCCAGTACCTTGAAAACCTGACAAGGTAGCACAGCTCTTTGTTCCCAAGAGTGTCACTATTAAGTCCTAACAAATCAAATCTCAGTGCTGTTTTATTAGAATAGAAAATAAAATGAGAGCACCACAAAAATGATCCCACCTGTATGATAAAGAAGAAATACAAACTGAGCTACTCAAGGTTAGGACAAAACAGAAAGAACACCACAGTCTAGGTAACAAGGAAAGGTAAGACTCATCAGTCAGCATATGGATGTAGTATTACATTTCAAGAACAGAGACTGGCCCAGGTTACCTGGAGAGGAGGTAGGTGGCTCATTCCTGGAACCATTCCAGGTCAGGCTGAACAAGGCTCTGAATAACCTGCTCTAGTTGCAGATGTCCCTGTTCACTGGAAGAGGGTTTGGACTAGATGAGCTCTGAATGTTCAAAACTATTCCCTGATTCTATGACTCAGTGGCTAAGTCTATTGATTTGAATGGGACCATGAAAATGAAAAGCCTGGAGGCCCAGCCGAAACAGCATGAACATTAGTAAAACATTAATAGATCTTCATTCTTGTGTTTCATTAGGGCCCTAACTGCATGACGTACACATCAGTGATTACATAACTGAAGTGTTACACACACCCAAGGCCCACACTTAACTTTGCATTCATGTGACAGGAGACATAAAAAAAGTAGCAGGGAAACAGAAGTAAATAAGAAAATGCAAACATTTACAAACAATAAAGCAATGGTTATTCTGATACTTCTTACTAGCTGACTGAAAGGTGTCAACTCATGAGGACATATCTTAAGTACTGAGTTCAGTTTTAGGCACCTCAATACAAGAAAGACATCAAGATGATGGAATGGGTCCAAAGAAAGGGAACAAGGTTGGTGAAGAGTCTGGAGAACAAGCCTTGTGAGAAGGGGCAAAGGGAGTTGGTTAGTCTGAAAAAAAGGAGGCTCAAGGGAGACCTTATTGCTATGTACAACTACTGGAAAGGAGGTTGTACATTGGTAGGTGTTGGTCTCGTCTCACAAGTAACAAGTGATAGGACAAGATGAAATGGCCTCAAGTTGCACTGTGGGAAATCTAGGTTAGACATTAAGAAAAACTTATGTATTGAAAAGGTCATTGGGCCTTAGAACAGGCTGCCCAGGGAGAGGGCTGAATTATCATCCCTGGATGCACTTAGAAGTTGCGTAGATACAGAGCACAGGGATATGGTTTAGCTTGGTAGAATTAGGGTAATGGTTGGACTTGATCTTAAAGGCATACTCACTTAGAAGATGACTGTATAGGACTGTACTAGATTTGCTGCTATGTGACCGTGCTTCACAGATGTCATGACCCAGGCAGAGCAATTTAACTAGCAGCATTTGGGCTTTCCAAGCATTTGGGCTTTTTTTATATCTCACCTCTCCAACCACTGATGTCACACTGTTGTCACACTGTTCTGAGGAGCAATGTGCCCTTGCACCCACTACGCTGCAAGTCAGACTGCTTTATCTCTGCTTGCTCAATTCTCCCTGTTTTATGTCTCAGTGTTTCAGAGGTAAAAACTGTCTCATCTTCTCACAGCATCTGTACCTACACAAACTGTGCAAAGGAATCAGATCATAGAATCATAGAATCATTAGGGATTGGAAGGGACCTTGAAAGATCATCTAGTCCAATCCCTCTGCCACAGCAGGATCACCTAGACCAAGTCACATAGGAACATATCCAGGTGGGTTTTAAACGTCTCCAGAGGAGGAGACTCCACAACTTGCCTGGGAAGCCTGTTCCAGTGCTCCATGATGCCAAAATCTCAGAACATAAACACACACTGAAAAAGTCAGGATGTATAAGCATGCAAAACAGCAGAACAAGAAGCAGTCAATAACAGAGGGAAATTTCTCATGTATCCTGGCTGTGAAAAAAGGCTCCAGAAAGTGCTACAGAAGGAAGGACTCATGCTCACACCAAGACTTCTTTTGTGCAATCAGGGCTGCTCATAATCTCTCCCTTCCAGCTTTTGAATTTGAGGGAGATAAGAAGCAGCTTTTCATTACAAACCAAACTGCTTCCTAAAAGCAAACTCTTAAATTTAACTATCACTCACTTTTTTAAGTCTAAAGCGTCCTTAAGCTTTAAACAACTAGCCTTGCCAACACAGTAAAACTATTCTAGTTGTATTCAATGCACAGACATTTTTAAAGGCAGCTGCTTCCTTTTTAAAGGCTCTTTCCCATCTTAAATTACCACAACTTATCAGGAAGGAAAAATGAGGTTTTATTTTTGATCTTCATCCCTTTCCAAAAGGCTCCTCTTGCTAGGGTCCAACCTACAAAGAGTTTCAGCATGGTAGATTTTGTTATGCAAGGTTAAGAATCTGCTGAATCACACAGTTATCTAAATAAACAGCTTGTCAAAAGATAATAATTGCAATAAAAAGATAAAATATGTTTGCATATAAACGTGTGAGTTAATAATATATAAAATAATGAAAGGTAAAAATACCACTGGTCTCTCATCATTGTTCACTGGAAATGAAAACAACAAATACTCCTGTAATAGTGGGACAACAGAGGCACAAGATTCCTGTGTTCTTCAAGACACAGAAGTACATACGGACAGAGGGTATCCTGTACTATCAACTACATCTTCATTTATTTTAACAAGAAGTCACTTCTGGCAGGAACAAGATGACAGGATGTGCAAAAAAGAATACAGACAAACCTAAATGTCAAAAGGATCAATGAATGCTTATGAAAACATGTTACATGGCTTCAGTCACTAAGCCAGCAAGAAGCAGAGTGAGGCAAATGGCTTTTCATAAATGGTAGAGAAGTATCATATGACAAGTCTGCTTCTGCTCATTTATGATCAATAGAATTCAGTGAAAACAGCAAAAAAGCAACAGAGGGCACCCGTGTGGATCACAGAATTCATAGTTTCCAGCAGAATTGAAAACCCAAAGTAATAAAGCCACTCACTCATTAGCTTACACAAGCTGTATCAGTAGATGGCAAAATGATCTATTTAGAGACACATATCCAGCAAAGAGAAAGGGATAACAAGCTGGTCACAAGAGCTGAAACACTTCATTTTAAGAAAATATCCAAATAAGGCTGGATTAGAAGGCTACTGATACAATAAATAACACTGAGAAAACTTTGGTTGCTTGTGAGTGGTGACACTGGTTGAACTGTCAGCCCTGGAGGTATTTTAAAGTCATGCAGGCATGAGGCTTAGGGCCATGGTTTAGCAGCAGGCTTGGGATAGTTAGGTTAACGGCTGGATCTGCTCCTTCAGAGGTGCTGATGCAGGCTGTTGGTCGAGCCATAATGTGAAGTCAAGGAGGATGTTCCTAAATAACTGTTATTTTACATTTTTACCTTCGATACACTCAGATACCAAGCTCCTGGCACTAACCCCCGCAAAAGCAGCATCAGAAAAGTGGAAAAGCCTGATGTGTGGTGCTGAGAAAGAAACACTGGTATCACAAGATCATCCCTTCAAATAGAGCAGCTCTTCTGGGCAGAACAACCCAGTCCTTCTTAGAACACAACCACTGTGCTAGGGCTGCATAGCAAATCAACCAGGAGAGCAGCAAAGTAAACCAGAAAAGATAAATTTTAATAAAAACAAAAACTTTTTAAAAGGAGCAGAGGGGTGGATCAGAGCTGTAACTCCTTCTCAGCTTGACAAATGAATAGATAAGGACAACCTGAGAACTTTATAAAGAGAAATCACAGCATATATTTTATCATTAAGCATATTTTAAGGTCAACTGCACAAACATACTTTGTAGAGGCTGTGTGCAAATATTCATTGCTGGATGCTGAGTACCATCAGACAACACTGGGCAGTACTGGAGTTAGAAATAACAGACTTGCCCCTTTCTCCCTTATCTTTCTCACACCTGTTTTTCAACAGCTATAGTGACACTCCTCAACACCACTGCATCTGATACACAGTGATAACACAGAATTGATCTGCTCCTTATCTAACCTGCCTGTGAAGTCCTGAACTGATGCAAATGAGTCTATTTATATCATGTAGAATAGATGATGTAAGCAGTAGGATTCCTTTGTAGAGACAATATCTTTACTTAAAATAGCCAAGGGAAAATGTTTTCAAATTTATTTTCTTCCACCCCTCAAATTTTGGAAGGTTTTCTTACAAGGACTGTAAGACTCTTTCTAGATTTATTTCAGCAAGTGACAAGCACAACTCCTCTGTCTTCTCTTAATAATCACACCTTAAGACAGGATCTGCTCCAGCCAGACTGTCTGCATGTTTCCCCTTGTGAAGTCTGATAGCACAATCCAGGGAGACCAAGGCTGCTGCCAAACTTATTTCAGTCCAATGACTTATACTCCTGATTACTTTTAATCATTGGAAAGCCATAACTATCCTGAAAGGACAATTAATGGATCCTTTCCTTTGCACTACAGGCATAGTTTGGCACTCAGGTTTTGTGCTGTTTGGGTTTTTCTTTAACCTGGCTGCAGCATTTGTCACCAATTTAAATGTTGAGGTACCCCAACAGGTAGGCTCAAGGACTCCACAATAAGAGTAAACCAGCATTTTGCATAAGTTTACTCTTAGGATTCTTTCAGCTTTTGTTTGAGAGCCTTTCTTAGCAGTATCTTTAGCCAGAATTAGCCAGAAGAGAGGAGCAAGTTTATTGTACTTCTGCAATTGTTTTTTATTCTGGACCATCACTCCATCTACAAAAATGAAGATCCAGATATAAAGTACAACATATCCGATGCAGTTTTATACTGCTTCATGTGAAAGTGTCTCGGGAAATCCTCTATAATCCTCACATTCACCTCAAAACTAAAGCAGGTGTGTTCTGTGAAACAGCAGCATTTGTGCTGAAAGCAAACACAGAGGATCTGCAGACAGATGAACCTTGTCTTCACACCTGAAAGGTGTGTGGTGCCACATGCACAGAGTCAAACAAAGTTGATGCTGTTTTAGACAAATGCTTACGAATACATCACCACCATCACACAGACTCTAAGGGACACCATGTCTTATACAGCTCAGTGGGTGTTTTTTTAAACACTGCATGAGATAAGCTGTTATTGTCCAGATCACGTATGCAGAATATTACATATCCTAGAGACGATCTGGCACCAGAGATCAGCTGAAAGACTTGACAAACTCTTTGTAGCCATCCTCAATGTTCAGGTTCCCAGGAGGTAGCAGAGAGAGGAAACAATGAGGAAAAGGGAAAAAAATATATACACCTGAGGGTTTTTTCCCCCATTCCACAGATGTGCACACATTTTTGTCACATACTGTGGTTGAGAACTCATCTGCACTTCAGGAAGCACCAAGTACTTTAAAGACTAGCAGCACAAGTCACCTGTGAAGGAAATAAAAAGGAATACCCAGGTTTGGGGGTTTTTTTTAATAGATGTTCAAAGTTAATGCCCTTTGAAAGGAAGATGCACAAATCAGACTGTTACTGCTACATATCCTATGCATGAGAGCAGATTTTGTGCATGTGACCACAGACACAGAACACAGTAGTGCACTTCATGGAGCTCTTCAACCCCAAGCAGAACCCCAAGCCCTGTCCAGAAGTGCAGAAAAATCTATAACTAACCGGACAAAGTCCCTCTGCCCATGGAAGAGGAGAAAGTATGCATGTTTTGAGCAGTGATACACGTTTGCTGTAATGCCAAGCTCCACGAGTATACCACTTCTTTCAATGCAGGGCTTGTGAATGGCTTGCCCCTGACAGACCACCTGCAGAACATAATCTCCAGAGTCTTTGTGCAGAGATATTCCTTAATCACATGTCAATTTTATTTCAAATAGCAAAGAATCTGGTACCCCCTTTACATATTATATTCAACAGGTACTCTACAACACTAAAAAAACCACAGTACACCAAAACCAAACTGCAAGAAAAATCAACTACTGTTCCAAAACAGCCACAGAAAACTTTCTGAGCAGCAACTAAACAAACAAAAAACCCTAAGACTTTAACTACACTACCTTTACTCTCAACTTGTTCAGATAAACATGCAACCATCACCTCTGAAATCCAAACTCGGGGTTTCCTCTCTGTGGCAAATAACTGTACAAACTAAGGAATTTGCCACAGAGGGACTGAAGTTCCCTCTGGAAACAAAGCCAATAAAACTCGAGAAGCCTCAGCATGTCATTCTGGGTTGGGTGCAATCCAAAGTGTTAGACCCAGATTTCAGAAGTGAATGAGAGCAGGAAGGGGTGTACACCTCAGAAAGAAAGGTAAATCCATTCTGTCCACGTAGGCAGCAATCCACGGCCTGGCACAGCTATTACCTTATCTACTGTTCCCAAAGCTACAAGAGTTAAAATATTCTAGATACAAAGAAACAGAGTTGTTTCGGTTGGAGAAGACCTTTACCTTCATTTAGCCCAGCCATGAACCCAACCCTGCCAAGCCTACCACACTAAAGCATGTCCTGAAGTATCATATCCACATGGCTCTGACACATGGAGAACAGAACTCACTGGCACGCAGTTAAACCTCAAATTCTCAACACCTTCTCCTCATTGCTGGCTCTCCCCATAACGTAAGGTGAGAAAGGAAGGATAATTAATGACAGCACTCTCATCACAGCATCATATATTAGCAGAACGGATGCTATGAAAGTACTTTTAACTAGAGAGAATATACGGATTAAAAGCAAGAGTTTCTCCCCCCAGCGCTACTTCAAACCAACATGAAACAGTATGTTCACTGCAGGGAGGAAAGGAAAAAAAACCTTAAAACAAGGGCAAGAGGTCCTCATGGGCCCCACGTCGAGTGGAGAACCCATCACATCCTGGTGGGGGGGACCCAAAGCACCCACCACGCCATGGGGGGACCCACCTGCACGTCAGGGAAGGCGCCCTTGAGCAGGTGGAACATCCTGCGGTTGGACAGGAGGTCTCCGCTCGTCAGCTGCTCCTCAGCCCCCTCCCGCGTCTTGCCCTTGGCCTTGGCGTTGAGGACGTTGCCGTCGCGGACCCGCTTCACCTCCTGCCCCCCGCTCACGGCAGCCAGCACGGACACGGCCAGCAGCTCCCGCAGGTCCACGGCCCCCACGGGCGAAGAGCCGCGAGGAGGCTGGTCGGCCCCGCCGGCCGCCGGTTCGCTCAGCATGAAGAAGGCGAAGCGGCCGGCCAGGAAGCCGGAGTAGAGGTGGTAGAGGACGCCGAGCCCCAGCAGGCAGAACACGGCCATGCCAAGCGGCGACAGGCGGATCCCCATGGGGGCCATGGCCGCGGGAACGGGCTGGGGGCACACGGCGAAAGGCTGTCGCTCACCACAGCTCCATGGCTGGGGCTCTCCGCTCCGTCTGCGGAGGGGCCGGGCCGGCTCCACGCTCCGTCACGGGCCGAGTGGATCCGGGTCAGGCGGAGGCGGGGCCCTGCAGCCAACATGGCGGGGCCGGCCCGCGGCGGAGGGCTGTTGGTGTCCCGGCAGGAAGGGGGGCGAAGAACCCCCTTTACTCCCTGGTTTTCCCGACGTGGGGGGTTGGGGTGATTTTTTTTACCTACAGACCTTGTTTTTCAGGTGTTGGTTAGGGAACGCGGAGACTCTGAGCCCCCTTGTGCTGCAGGAAAGCAGCCCCAAGAATTCATTCCATTCGCTAAAATGAAGTGAGTCCAACCGTGCTGCGCCAAGTGATGTGCTAAAGGCTTAAAGGCCTGAATTCATACATCTGCTGCGCACCTCGGTTGGTTTAGGGGGAATGTGAAACTGCCTGTTTATGCCTGCAGTGGACGTCTGGTGTGGAAACCAGGGAGGGTCTCCAATTTGTTTTCATTTCTCTTTCCCAATTCTTACTAGTAGTTTTGAGTAGGTTATATCAGAAACAGAATCAATTCAGCACTGTTTGAATTATTTAATGTTCTTTTATTCATATTTTTTCTGTTGATACTCAGTCATAGAGACAGACCTTGTGGTGACTCTGGGAAGAGAGAATTTTACCAGGGATTATAGAATAGAACTGTTTTCCTGGGATGTTGTGCTTTATTTTTTCTTAACAGTTCATTGTATGTAATAAAGAATGCAAAAACCAGGAAAGACTAAAATTAAGACTGGGATTTTACTTTGTGTGCCATCAGGCAGCCACAAGCATATCCATGTTTTCCAGCTTCCTGGTCTCTATAAGGTGCAAGGATTCTTTTCTCCACAGTTGCTTCTTTGGCAGGAAGATGGCTTGAAGGGACACGCTGGTTGCATTCCCTAATATTGACTCAACTTTTCGTGTAATGATACCCAGGATGAGGAAGATGAATGGTAAACCCAGGACTGCAACTTTGTGAACTGGTTTCTTACCTAGTGGAAAGAAAATACTAGATTGTAAAGCCCTTACAGAGGTATAGAAAGGTTTATTATTTACTGCTAATGTTTTCACGCCTGTACTTATTATAGATACTAAATGTAAACAAATGCAAACTGTGCAGAGGACAAAGGGCTAGTCTAGTGATAGGACAAGAGGCAATGGTTGTAAGCTGGAACATAGGAGGTTCCACATCAATTTGAGAAGGAGCTTCTTCACAGTGAGGGTGACCAAGCACTGATACAGGCTGCCCAGGGAGGTTGTGGGGTCTTCTTCACTGAAGATGTTTTAAAACCTGCCTGGATGTGTTCCTGTGTGACTTGGTCTAGGTGATCCTGCTGTGGTGGGGGGAATGGACTAGATGATCTTTCAAGGTCCCTTCCAATCCCTAATGATTCTGTGATTCTATGACTATTTCATTGATGTTTGTGACAGCTTTCAGAATAAACTGAATGCAATCCAGTAAGCACCAGACAACATACTGACATTGTCTCTGTAACTATCTTACTCTGTACTGACCAAAGCAGTTTTTAAAGGTCTCAGTCTGGCACCCTCCACGCTGTTTTCGCAGGATCCCCAGATTAGATACCTTATGACTTCAGCAGGGCTGAAGTAGAGCACTTTGCAAAGTGCTCGTGGCAGATGGCTGAAAGACAGTTTAGGAAGAGTTTTCTTTGTCTTCAACATGTAGGATGGGTTTCTGGAGACTGTGATGTAGGCACAAAATAAAGCAATCATGGAAAAAAAAGCAGATGTTCTCCATTCTTAGTAAAAGCAGCTCTTCATCAACAGTACTTCACTGTACATCCCCACAGCTGCTGTGCCATGCTGGCTTCTGTAGAAAAGCAGGTGATGTCCACATCCTCCATACCTCCAAACATGCAAGCAGGTCCATGGGACCTGTTGACAGCAGCAGAAGTGTACTTTTACTGGTTGTTTCTCTGTGACTTCTTCCTAACCCTGATGAGTTTATGAAGCCACTCATGAGCAACCTGCCTGTTTGGTTTTTGTGTCTGCGCTGCAGCGTGGCTGTGGAAAAAGATGGGAAGCCTTGAAGGCCCTTGGGGCAGAGCTGAATTTGATCTGCAGTGTGTGGAGAAGATCAGCTATGTCTGTGTGAACATCTTACTTGTTCTTGAACCTGGATCTCCCTTGAGGTTGAACTGAAGAGTCCCTAGGTACCTGCATCCCAGTTCATCTCAAAGGTTTCCTACCTTAGCAATGTGCTTCTTGGCCATGGAAGATTCCTTTGCCTTAGGAGAGAAGAAATTGATCCAAAACCAAGTATGGGAAGGAGCCATAGTCTGCAGAGCATGTGGGGATTGCATCTGTATTCCTCGCCAGGATAGGATCCATCTTCTGGAGCATGCAGTTCCCTTGCCAGGATGATGGTCCCCTGGTATGTGCTGTTTACAACCTGTCTCCTGCATTGCTCCAGGTCTGCTTAGCGCTGATGCTGGAATGCTCAGCCAGCAGTGATGCAGCAAAACTCCTCACTGCTTGCCAAGAGGGGTTGCTTTGCCCTCCTGCCTACTGCCTCCCATGAGCATTTCAGCGCACTGAGCTGCAGCCCAGGAGTGCTGCTCCTGGCAAGTCTGGCCCCGTGCTAGGGCTTGGTTCTGGCTTAGTGGCAATGCCAACATTATGAAATGCAATACCTGTGATTCAGGAAAAAGCCTACAGGAAAACGGAAGGATTTGGTCCAAGAAAGGGCATTCAAGGTGAAAGACAGATGCAAAGTGGCATGCAAAGTGTGGCAGAGAGTGCAAGCTGACTGCAGCAAGGTTACAGGAAAAAGACACGATCCAAGCCTGCATTTGAGGAAGAGAAGCTGCAGCCAGGTGCTGTGAGCTCAGGAGTCCACGAGTGACTCAAGGAATGAGAATGGTCCTGAAAGGACCTGTGGGTGGTCTCAGGAGTAGGCAGCTGTTGCTTCATCTGATCCTGAACTGGTTTGCCAAAATGTTGGGAACAAATTTTAATTCCATTTTAATTTTAAATTGAATCAGCACTCGTCTGACTGCAAATGTGCTCCTTCAAGACCTTACACCATCTTACGGGCACTGGTTTAGGATAATGGGAAAAGGTAGAACTTGGCTACCTTGCTGAGTCACAGATTTATTAATAAGCCAGTTAGATACAGAGCTTAACAGCTCTTCTGAAAAAATCACACGTGTCTCCAAGGAAATTACAGAACTTTAAGAAGTCAAGTGTAGGAATATCTTCTCAATAAGTAAGAAATTAAGAAGCCTAGAAGGAAAAAGGCTGAATATGTATGGAACCCTTAGAGGATTAGAAGAGTGAGTTTGTCTGTAAAAGCTTCTGTGATACATAAAAAGAGGCTCTGTAGATAGAGCCTAAGCTGTGTGATATGCAGAAGACTGCAACCACGGGAAATAGGAGGAGGGAGATATGGTTTTTTACATTTTATCTTGGTGCAAATAAAGCTTAAGCACTTGTAACTTTGTTGGTTTTGGATGCTTTACAGAGAAATCCTTGTGTTTGGTTTGTAAACAGCTTGTGAGTTAAATGTGATTTCACTGGTAACTGAGCTCCGAGCCTGTGGAGAAACTGAACCACAGTGCACTGGCATTTCAGCTCAGGAAGTGCCCAACAGTCCAGCACTGGCAAAGTGCACTGAAGCGGTGCAGAGCCGTTTGAGAGGGAGTGTTGCAAAAGTCAAGAAGAGCAGAAATACCTGCACTTAGCAAGAAGGAAACTGCTGTAATGGTGATAAAACAGCAGAGAAGACACTGAACTGCAGGAATAGGAATATGAAGGGAGTTTGAGGCAGCTGTCAAGCATAACCTACACTTTGATCAAATAAATGATGTAGCATGGCATAAAATTTAGGGGTCCAAGATAAGCAGACTGTATGAGTTTTGGTCCATGGTTTAGTAACAGTCTTGGTACAGTTGGGTTAATGGTTGGACTTGAAGATCTCTTTCAACCTAAAATGATTCTATGGATCTGTTTTAAATGCAAAATCTTGAAGTGTGTAAAGCAAATAAAAATGCTATCAAATTAGAACAGCACTTACATCTGAATTGGAAATACCCGCTAGCGTGAAATATCTGGTTGATTTCTGATGGAATAGATGACTGTGTAAGCACAAGGCAGCATTTCACAGCTTTGCAGAGAGTCTCCTTTAAAAGTCTGTTGCATACTGCCTGAGAGGTTTAATTGCTGATGAATTCTAACAGACTCTTCCAGAAAGAATCCTGGTGGTAAAATCCCCTCAACTAGGCAGAACTTAATTTTAACACCATATTGGTTTCCTAAGGCAACTCTCAGAACTGCTACATTTATTCACAGATTTCCTGTCCACCCAAAACAAGCCAGCAAATTCTCTTGCTTCCAGCATTGCAGAAGCCTTCAGAAGTGACAATGCTCAGGAGTTTGGTGACAAGCGCAACTGAAGGGGGTTTTTGCTTCTCAGTTTCCACCCATGACTGCTCATTTCTGGTTCCCTTGTTGAGCAGCACAGCTATTCACAGAGCTCTCCTGCAAAGTGAGCCAGAGTTAATATATCTCACTTTATATCAGTTTCATATCTGTGTATGGTGCTGCCCACCAAAGCTCTTTAACCTGGTGCAAGACCAAACCCATCTGCTCTGCCTGCTCTGCCTGCTCTCTGGGGCTGGGCCAGTCACTAGGTAAAGGACAGATGGTCTCTATTAACCCCTCTCCCTCCCCAAGAGAAGAGGAGAGACTAATGGATTAGAAAACTAAAACTGCTTTAATGAAACAAGAACAATAAAATGAAATACATACAAATATATTCAATACCAAACTCCCCCGATGACAATTACATCACTGTCAACACTGATGCAGATGCTGCGGACATCCCAGACTTCTGGTTAGTTCTGGTCTAGCTCAAACCAGGACACCATGGCACAGAGGTTGTGTAATACCTTGCTCTTTTGAATGGCAAAATTGATTTTTCCCCAATGGAGACCTCACCTGGAGCACTGTGTTCAGTTCTGTAGCTCCCAGTGCGTGATGGACACTGAATTGTTGGAGCAGGTACAGTGGAGGGCCACAAGGATAATCTGAGGGCTCTCCTGTGAGGACAGGCTGAGGGAATTGGGGCTGTTCAGCCTGGAGAAGGCTCCAAAGAGACCTTATAGCAGCCTCCCAGTACCTGAAGGGGGCTACAGGAAAGCTGGAGAGGGTCTTTTTTTAGGTGACTCTAGTGATAGAACAAGGAGGAATTGCTTCAGGCTAAAAGAGGGCAGATTTAGATTGGATCTTTAGGAAGAAATTCCTCACCATGAGGGTGGTGAGGCATTGGAACAGTTTGCCCACAGAAGCTGTGGTTGCTCCATCCCTGGAACTTTTCAAGACCAGGTGGGACAGGGCTCTGGGCAACCTAGTCTGGTGAGAGATGTCCCTGCCTGTGGCAGTGTGGTTAGAACTGGATGAATTCAGAGGTCCTTTCCAACCTAAACCATAATATGATTGCATAAGAACACTTGAAGGCTCCTAAGCGCTGCCTCTGAAGTCCTGTGTTGTGAAACTGCCTCCTGTACTTCCTCTTGCCATGCTGAAATAGCTTTGCAAAAGAGTGTGAATACCCTTAATAAAAGTGCTGGTGCTCTCTGAGCATCTGAGGAGGATTTCCTGAAAAGGAAGTAATAAAACCCGGGTCTTCCCACAGTTAATCCTTTTGAATAAGGCAGTCTTGAATTCTGGGCTAGTTCAGCACTCCTGGCCTCAGCCCTCAAAATTCACATCTGCACTCAGGATAATTGTGCTTTGAGCTTGATGAGACACATCAGAGTGGCAGTGCCTCCCAGTTGTGTTCTTTGCACTTTGATGTGGGTGACAATGACTTACAACTATCACATTAAAACTGATCTGGTGAGTTTGTGTTCTGTGACACTGATAGTGTTTTCAATGAGAAAGTCTGCCCCCGTTATACATAATTTTGATTCTAAGTATCTGAGAAGGAGCAAGAGAGGAACTGGCAACTTCAGGGACTCTACTTTTGCTTAACATGTTTGCTGAGGTGGGCTGGATGCTGGCTAATGCCCGAAGAAACACAAAGCAAGACTTGTTTGCAGCCAGCTGCTGGTTCTTGTGCACCACATGCTTTGCAAAGGGGAAATGCCAGTGTTTCGTTCTTAACTTGCCAAGAGCAACAGGTCCGATGGCTGCTGGTTGGTCTCTGTGCTCATCATAAAGATTTCCTTGGTGTGTGAGATAGCTCTAGTTTGATTTGCTTGTTTATTAGTTGCACATGACATGTCTTTTAGAAGGGTTGTACAGGTGCTGAGTGAATACTCTGTCTTGCACTAGCAAACATCTCTGTTGTAGCTCCATGCAGTTTGAAGTACTACTCCATGTAGGACATGGCCCCAGATCTTCTACAGTAACTAGGATTTCCAGTGCAAATGCCCCACAGAGACAACAGCATTTGTGAACTGGAAGAGCTGCTGTAGGTCCAGCAGCTCAGTATCTAGACCTGGTGCCTGGGTTTGAATTTCACTGTTCCTGTGGACAGCTGACTGGGCTTTCAGCAGTAATATGTGATTCTCATCAAGTGGACATCTTTGACTCTGTCTGCTCTGTCAGAAATGCCTGCAGCAGGCCTGATCACACTGCTCTGTCATTGCCCATCGCTTTTCGCGTGAATTGATCAGGACGACAGAGAGCCAGTTAATGGTTAAAGAAGAGGTGCTAGGTAAAAGTTTCCATTCTGCTCTTCTCCCTGTTCCACAGTGGGTTCCATGCTCATTATAAAGATTTGCAAGGGTGTATTTACAAAGGAAGAAGTGAGATTAAATTATTATGAGCTTGATGACATTATAATTCTCTTCTTGAAACCCATGGTAATTAATTGCTTTCGGCTTTACTCTTCAGGCACACCTATCTTTTGTTTCTTATCTTCTGAATCCCCATGTCAATTTCTCACTGTTTTGCCTTGTTGTTCATAGTATTAACAATGCTAGTTAACTAGCATTCATAGTTGTTCGTAGTATTAACAATTAACAATTTCATTCTGTGAAGTATTTGTGTTTATCTATTTTTCTAATATGGCCCCAAATAGAATACTCAATTTGCAAAATAAATTTGCTCCTTTACTTTCTTTAATCATAGAGTCTTATCACTTTGATTAGGAAAATTAGGAGTTACATGTGAGTTTAAAAAACTACCCAGGAAGATGTAACTGAAGGAATAATTGCTAGTTTGTTCTTTTACTTCTTTTTTAGCTGTGAGATTGGGCAGATGAAAAGGAGCAGTGGGAAGGTAGAAAGATGTTAGCTGAAGGATGAAGACTGTGAAGTAGCAGTTTGTGCTGCTCTTGAGTTCTTTTAGGAAACTTTGCTCCAGACATGAGACGGTGTTCTCATACTCATTAAAAAGCTTATTACAGAATCACAGAATCACAGAACCTTAGGGATTGGAAGGGACCTCAAAAGATCAACTAGTCCAATCCCCCTGCCAGAGCAGGATCACCTAGACAAGTCATGCAGGAACATGTCCAGGTGGGTTTTAAATGTCTCCAGAGAAGGAGACTCCACAACCCCCCTGGGCAGCCTGGGACATGCCCTTAAGCACATTAAAGCAAATATGGCAAGTATCTGTCCACCTCAAATCCCACATTTTTGGATTCTTTTTTCTTATAAGTGATTTTTTCCTGGAAAGCAAAACGATTCTCTGAAATTTAAAATCTATATGCAACCACTGCTATTAAAACAGTTTGCATCTCATGCTAACTCTTTCTTCAGCATGTGGTCTCTTGTTGAAGAACACATTTAATTATTCAGATTTCCAATTTTAAGGCCCAGAATCAATACCTGAGTGCGTGTGGGGGGTGTTGTCTGTCCTGTGTACACAAAACCAGCACCATTCAGAGATACCACTCAGATTTGTAAATAGGGGCTGCAGAACTGGTCTCTCAAAGTAACCTTTAAGCATAACCTTGAATTTTTGGATACTCATGATAAAGAGGTAAGGAAAACACATTGGCTTTTACACCAGGACCCTAAAGACAGGCTTATCTAGCTATACCACTCATCTCTCACTTTTATTTTTTAATGCAAAATATTTAGATTGACTAGGAACAAGCAGTTAATAAATGTTGTTATTCTTCCATTTAACTCTTGCAGTGCCTTTCCACACTGAGATACCCTTCAAGGGGTGAGACAGGCTGCGTCAAAAGGAAATGGAGGCTTATAGTAGCATAGAATCATTTAGGTTGGAAAGCACTTTTAAGATCATCACATCCAGCAGTTAGCCAAACTTTACCAAGCCCACCTCTAAACCATGTCCTTAAGCATGCTTGATTTCTAATCTTTGCCTAAGCTATATATATGTAAATATATATATTTGCATATATATATGTATTTATGAATACTGTCTTCCAAACAACTCAAGTAGTACTTTGGCCACATGTGATTGCAGTTCTGCTGCTGTACACGTATAATCTCCTACTGAGTTTACTTCTCTTCCACTGTAGCCTAAGCATTTCCAAGAACTTCTAATTTCTTGCGGCCTCACTTTAAGTTATTGGGCTGCATTTCATCAGATTGCAAGTTACCTTGCTGTTGTTGCTCCCTGATGTTTGAACATGATAATGCCCTCTGTTCTAAGTTACCCATCTGCCAAAGAGCTCTGTGTTGCTGGCACTATATTTCTGGTTTAATGATTGCTTACCTTATAGCAGCAACATTATTCAGACCCTTTCCTGGGCTGACTGCTCCCAGAGCTGTTGCTTTATAGTGCTAACTAAATTGATCTTCTATAGCCCAAAAGGCAGTGGAATAGAAGATTAAACTGAGATGTCATCATTGTATTCATTTTCCAGGGAGGAAACAGTGAACTTGCTTGAATCAGACTGGCTGGTGTTGCTAAGATACTGCCACATGAACAAAACTTCATGGCAAGAGGAAAAAGACACTAACACACGTGAAAGAATCTCCAAGATTGTTAATAATTAAAAACTTACTGGGCTACAAAGAGGGCAGTTCATCAAAAAGATTTAATCTGTGAAGTGAGGACCTCACTCAGCTGCCTCTTTGATAGAGAAGCAAAGACAGTAACAGATCTTGTTCAAGCAAACGCATGATTAAGGCTGACAGCACACGTTAAACATTTGATGTGGGCAACAGTCGATACTAATGGCATCTGTTACTGGAAATATCCTGTGAAGCATCTGGTAGGTGAGGTGGATTGAAAACAATGCAAGGAAGGGAACATTAACAATCCCATACTGTGGTGAATGCTAAAGCCTTTCACGAGCGACAGAAGGATTAGCAAAAATAAAAGAATCACAGGCTGTGAATTAATGGGACTGCAGCAGACAGATGCAAAAATGACTGAAGAGGTAAACTGGGTGTTTTTATGTTACTGGAGTTCAATAAATTTACTTCTCATGCAACATAATGATCCTTCTGTTAATGGTGTGTGCAAGAGCACCATTTAATGGGAAGTGGAATTGCTAGAGAAATCCAGGCTCAGAAGTAAATCAGTGATGAATAACTAGAAAACAAACCTAAAGAAAAGGGGACCTGTGCCAGTCACTTCACAAAGTATTTGTAGTCACAGTGTTATTAAAGCTGCTTCAAACAACATTGAAGCACATTAAAACTAATATTACTTCCAAGAATGGGGCTGAACTTCACATACCTACAAAAATTCCTAGAGAGGCTACCAGAGAATTGCCTCTTGCATGTGGAAACCACTGGTGGAAGCTGAAGTCTTCTGTATTTCCTTGCAGCTATCCCCATCAGCAGGCACACACGCCTGCCCTAGAGCAGGTAAAAGTATGTGTTTTAAATAATGGATGTTAACAGCTGGTCCTGTTCGGATGGTTCAGTTTCTATCACAGCTGAGATGTTTGTTTCTGGTGGTTGTTCCTACAAGGTGCAAAGTGCCTTCTGTGGTTTGCTTGTCCCGGATTCACTGAGCTGTTAGAGACAGCTGCCACTTCACCATTACTGAGTTACTTCAAGGAGCCTGCCCAGCCAGTTCTGTGGCTCAGTTGCTCAGCTCTTCACCTGCCTTATCGTAACGCATAATTTCCATCTTATTTTATATGCTTCGAGTCAGAGAAAAACCTCTCTGTGTATATATACACAAATGCACATATTATGACATAATAAGGGCAGCAAAACCTTTTGGGGTTTACAAATCCAGAATGTCCTGAGGCTGCTAACCAATACTGAAAAATCATAGAGATCCCAGCTGCAAATGTAGATGCCGTGAGCTTAAAGTTGTCGTAAGATTTATTGAGCACGTGCGGTGTGACTGGGTGTTTCTGGGTCATTGAGAAAGTCTCCTGTGACCCAGCCCAAGTTCTCAGTATGTTCTTGTCTGTCAGATGTATTTCATGGGTCTCAAATCAATCAGTGGAGCTTTGTGATCCTAACTAAACTCTTTCAATTTCACAGAATCACACAACATTAGGGATTGGAAGAGACCTCGAAAGATCATCTAGTCCAATCTCCCCGCCACAGCCGGATCATCTAGACCAAGTCACACAGGAACATGTCCAGGTGGGTTTTAAACATCTCCAGAGAAGGAGACTCTACAACCCTCCCTGGGCATTTCTTATCTGACTTGTGCACACTTTGCATCATGAGCCCTTGCAGGACATCACTAATTTGTGAGATGTGTAGGGATGTTGAGATTGTACCTCGAATATTCATTTAGAGAAGACTGGGTAGCAGTGTGTTACCGGTGAGAGATCTGATAATGTGGGAATTTTAATTTTCTTTCTTTTTTTAAATTATGTAAAGCCTATGTTTTGTTCCAAGTTATCCCTACAAAAATCTGGAATACTGTCTTTGGGGCTAATGAAATTAAAGTCGTGGGGGGAAAAACCCACAAGCAACATCAGAATGTAAAACAACAAGGGTAGGAACAATTAATTGTCATAAAAATGAATTAAATATGAAGTTTATTTGGCAATCACTAAAATTATGTTTAAATCAACATTAGCTAAAAATAAAAAAAAAACCCCAACGACCTCTCTTGTGGAATAACCCTGTTCTGCATAAGCAGTTACCTTGCCTGGAAGCCACTTCAAAGGGAGCCATTATATATGTGTTGAAAAGCGGGTTGTCTACACATTCTACTTCCATCTTCCTCTCCCAACAGCATCAGTTCAAAATCTCCATACAATTGTATTGTTAAAGCAGTGCTTGCTGGAATATGTGTTCTCCTCTACTCCACTGCCTTGAACCTAGAATAATTACAGCCATGAAATTGCTTCAGGTTTATGCCACCTTCAATCAGAATAGATCCTGAGTTGGGAAAGTTTGATTTCCATGTCAGGTAACTTTCTCATTCATATTTAGCGATGCTGATGCGTCTCAGGAAGAGAAGACCAACTCAGGCAAGACTATCAGTGCTGTTATGATATGGAAAGTTATCTGTGTTTAATGTGCCTTCTGAGATGTAGCACAGTCTCACTGAAATATTTGCTACTCAGAAGCTGCTGGAATCCTTTGGGTGTGCTTCAGCCAAGGCTCTGATTTTTGCCATTTCAAAGCAGCTGGGAAATGGGGCTTTGGGACAAGGGTCCCCCAGGTCATGAGGGAGTTGTTAGCCCAGGGCTTTACCAACACTGCCACTAAGCAATAGCACATGAAAATTGCAAAGGAGAGCATATGGGTAGAAAATGATAAGTGGGATAGGAAGAACTGGGCTGATGGTTGCTTTTAGGTTGAGCTTCATTGGTTCCTTTCCCAGCTTGTTGGGACTCATCTCACCTACCTAGCATATATACTTATAATCCCGAGGAATTAGGCTCTGTTTATAGTTGATGAAGCAGAGTGAAACCTCCAGATTGCATTTATTAGTCAGCTTATAAGAGAAAGTTAATTGGTCTTTAAAGCAACGTGGTTTTCTCCATTGACTGTGTGAGTAACCCAGAGGACAAGCTACTTCTTACAGAGCTGGTGTAGTTGAAATGTGTTCTGTTCACATCCTGGGGTGGATCAGAAGGGGGGTGGTTAACAGATCAAGAGAGGTTCTTCTCCCCCTCTACTCTGCGCTGGTGAGATCGCGTCTGGAGTATTGTGTCCAGTTCTGGGCCCCTCAGTTCAAGAGGGATGTGGAGATGCTGGAGGAAGTCCAGCACAGAGCAACAAGGATGATGAAGGAGGTGGAGCACCTCCATTCTGAGGAGAGGCTGAGGGAGCTGGGTCTCTTCAGTTTGAAGAAGAGACTGAGGGGTGACCTCATTACTGTCTATAAATGTGTGAGGGGTGGGTGTCAGGAGGATGGAGCCAGGCTCTGCTCAATGTCATCTAGTGCTAGGACAAGGGGCAATGGTTGTGAGCTGGCATATAGGAGGTTCCCTATAAATATGAGAAGGAACTTCTTCCCAGTGAGGGTGACAGAGCACTGGAAAGGGATGCCCAGGGGGGTTGCATAGACTCCTTCACTGGAGATGTTTAAAACCTGCCTGGACATGTTCCTGTCCCAAAACTTTGAAAACAAAGAAACCTGTTTCCATGGACATGTTCCTGTGCAACAGTCTGATAAATTCAAAATCAAAGAGTTCCAAGTCAGTCTTCCCATACCCTTTTCAGTGTGTAGAAGTGTTCTATGGAAACATTCAGTCAGCTGGAGTTCACTGGGGCATTTTCTATTATCTGTCGTGTATCTCCTGGTTCTGTTGTTATCTCTTTGCAGCAGAGCACTCTATGCATGGTTAGAGAGCAGCTAGAAAGATGGGGTATTGTCCTCTTGCTGTGATTTGCACGCCTACCCAAGAGAAACAAAGGGCTGGGATTTGCAGCCCGGTAAGGTTAGAGATGCCATCTATGTCACAGCCTGATTTCACTCTGTGTTCAGTCCTGCTTGTCAAAATACTCCTATTCCCCAAGCTGCACTAAATGAGCATCCCCAAAGGAAGCTTACAGAACAGCGCTTTGCACCTGTGCAGGGGAAGCAAGAAGCCAAAAAACACTCAAGATGCCAACGACATGGATAACTACTGCTTCTGCCAGTTTTATCCTGAGGTACTAAAAGAGATAGTACTAATCCCAATTTACTGCTTATTCCAATCACTTTGGGTTTTCCCTTCATATATCTGACCTCTTCCTGAAAGGAGGTTGTGGTGAGGTGGATGTGGGTCTTTTCTCCCAACTGACTAGTGATAGGGTGAGACAAAATGGCTCAAGTTTTGCCAGGAGAGGTTTCGATTAGATATTGGAAAATGTGTGGCTGTGGCACTTCAGGATATGGTTTAGTGGGCATTGTGGTGCTGGGTTGATGGTTGGACTTCATGATCTTAGAGGCCTTTTCCAACCTTACTGACTGTACGGATTTTCAGATTCACTTTGATTACTCTGATCCTGTACATCTCGCCCATCTGGAGGTGGATGAACTGAGAGTCCTGGTTATCTTCACCTTCTGCAGTGGTGATAGACACCCCATAGCTGTGCCCAGTTTATAACGGTACGAGTGCTGTAGACAAAGGTGGATTGTATTTCATGTGTTGTCCGTATGTCTTTCAGTTCTCATTCCCTCTTCTGAGACACAAAAGACAGACCTGACAACGACATCAACAGCTTTGTTTGTAGTGCTGGTGAGGAAACTCTATCTCGTCTGTGACAGTTGAAGTTCCCTGTTCAAATCTCATGTGCACAGCACACACAGGTAGTGAGCATCCTTCGCTTGGTGTTGATGATGAAGGGCTGCCTTGTCATGGGGTGATGAAGCCACATGTGCCCAGGATCTTGGATGGGCTGCTCACGAATTCTGTACATGCCCTAAAGAATTCCAGTTCATATAGCCTGTGGCTTAGCCCACCCTTTGCCCCCACGTCGTATACAAGCCTTATCTAAAGACCAACAATCTCAGAATACGCTGAGCTCTGCAGAAAAAGCCCAGGGAAACACATTCTTAGTGCTGCTGCTCTCCTTTCTAATTTTTTCGTTAAGGAAAACATTTCCAGTGAGAGACAAGCTGGTGAAATGCTAAATGTTTGCACTTAGGAGTGCCACAGGTGGGTCTTTTTTCCCTGTAAGAAACCTGACCTTGCTCTCTTTCGCGGGTGCGCAGAACTGAGGACTGGAACGGGACTTTCCCACCCACACCCAGCAGGAGTCACCCTCTCCCCATTTTTGTCTCTAGAGATCGTGATTAACTGAGAGCATCCAAGAGAAATACTGCAAAGGGAGAAACCAAGAGAAACCCCTCCAGATGGTCTAAACCCCTGACAAGGCCACTTTCCTGAGATGTGGATAAGCCAGGCTCATGCTCCTGCTCTGAGTCACTTAGAGAAGATTTGACTTGATGAGCGTGACTGGATGGGAAGAAGAGCAAGGGAATTCTAGAAGGTGACATATTAACAGGCAAAGGTAGGTTTTGATTAATTAACACTTCCTCATAATTAGTGATTAATAACTTCTCAGGACAAATAAAACTGAAAAGCAGTAATGATGGAAAGCAGCCCAGCATCTAAAAGAACTTGTCATTTCTGAATCCTTTAAGGTGTATGTGATGTCTTTGGCTATCTTAGAAACTGAAATTTTTTTGGGAAAAATTCACATATTGGGGGAACAAGAGGTAAAAGAACCATTTTCTTCCCCAGAAACCCCTGGAAAATAGTTGAGCTCAAATTGCTTTTGTCAAAACACAATGCACCTGATTTTTAATTAAGTGTAAAAACCACATGACAAGTCTGACCTGGAAAGACCAGCTATCCCAGGCACATCTCAGGTGTACAGGACTTTGAGAGTGGCAGTAGCTCTGGGCAGTTCAAAACTGTTAATTTGATTCTTATCAGGAAAATTCCAAATGAGCAGGTTTTTTAAATTGAACAAATGTGCTGGCGGTCAAAGTTTAATTAGAAATTATGTACCTGCTTGGTTTTTAATGGCGGTAGTCAAAATGTTATAAAGCTGTGAAATTAGAAAAAACCCAACCCAAACAACTGGAAAACATTAGCAAATTTAATTAAGTAGGATGGCTTTCCTGAATACACATCTCGGTTCTAGCCAGAGCATCTGTCACTCATCCAGGAGTCAATCAGTGTCAATCAGGGAAATCCTTAGAGTTCCATGATTTTTCTATTTAGTAACTGGCAGTGGACCTCTCCTCAAAGTTTGTGTCCAGGCTCAGCTAATACCTACATAAGCCTGTCATCTCTTCAGTATCCCCTGTTGAGGACTGCTAGATGCTGAGACATAAATAAGCTTCTTTTGATGTATTCAGACAGAATCATAGAATCACAGAACATTAGGGATGGGAAGGGACCTCGAAAGATCATCTAGTCCAGTCCAGGATCCAAAGCAGGATCACCTAGATCAAGTTGCACAGGAACATATCCAGGCAGTTTTTAAGTGTCTCCAGAGAAAGAGACTCCATAACACCCCTCCACAACCCTGGGCAGCCCATTCCAGCCTCACTATGAAGCAGTTCCTTCTGATATTTATGTGGAACCTCCTCTGTTCCAGCTCACATCCATTGCCCCTTGTCCTATCATTAGATGACACTGAGCAGAGCCTGGCTCCATCCTCCTGACACCCACCCTTCACATATTTATACACATTAATGAGGTCACCCCTCAGTCTCCTTTTTTCCAAGCTAAAGAGACCCATCTCCCTCAGCCTTTCTTCATCAGGGAGGTGTTCCACTCCCTTCATCATTGTTGCTCTGTGCTGGGCTCTCTTGAACCAAGCAGTTCTGTGCCCTTCTTGAACTGAGGGGCCCAGAGCTAGACACAATATTCCAAGTGTGATCTCACCAGGGTTTTCACTAGTGAAAACCAGTCCTGTAAAAAGGGAACTTGGCCTCTGCCTTATTGGAAGAATATTAGGTGGTGGTGGCCGCAAAAATGGGGAGACCTGGCTTGTTTGTAGTATTGTTATATTTTCCATCAGGAATTTGTTTTCATCAGAATGGTTCTTTCACTCAGACTGGGGGTTATTTCAGAATACTATCTCACTTTTTTTTGCCATTGGGTTGACCTGATTTCTTCCAAACCTCATTTGACAGTAGGGAAAGGGGCACACTACATAATTCATTGGATACCAGAGGTGCATTAAAAATGTATTTGACAGGAGCTAATCCCACCAGGAAATCAAATAACAGCTTATTTCCTCAAAGCAGTCTTGATGGAGCAAACCCATGCTTAAACATTTGAGACTTTCTGTGTGTTAAGTGGGGGAAAAATAATTTGTTGTGCTGCTTATATTAAGAAAAACCCAAATAACCAAAACCCAAAAACCTGCAACAAAAAACTCTTGATAAAGCAAATAAAAACCAAACCAAAACACACCAACCCCAAACCACAGCAAGGTCAGCTGAGCATTACGAACTCCTTCAATCCAAGCAGTGTTGTGTTCAAACTCTAGGTGCTTGTACCTTCAGGCAGAAGCCTAAGGATGAACTGATTTGTTGAATTATTTAGTGAACACGGCAGATTATGTTTAAACCATGTTTTTTGCCCATCTGCTCAGCTCTGGATAAATAGCATGTGGAGGTAATCTGTTTGCCTTCCCACAGACAGAAACCGGGTGGAGAGGCTGATGATGTGGCAGTTGCCCCTGGTGCTTGTGGTTGAAGGTTGATCTCTCTAAGGGCAGAGGGTTTACGCTGAGTTCCCACACTCAGACTTGGCTTTATGTCGGGATGTTTACAGCAGCTCACTGTGTGCTTTGAGCAAAACTGTCAAGAGATCTGCAGAACCTGTTTTAACATCAGCCAAACATAAACTATTGATCACTAGGCTGTTATCTCTTCCCTTTACCTCTTGGGATTTGACAAGTTACCTGCTGTTACATAAGGTCTGGAATACGGCTGCATGGAAATGTTCATAGGAAATATTTAGTGTTTTGTTTCTTATTTCTTTTTTGTTCTTCTTTTTCCTGTCCAGGAAAATCCAGTCTGGAAGAAAACGTCCCCTCAGTTTGTGGGTGAGTTCAGCAGCAATAAGGCAATCTTTCCACTGAGGTGTTCTCTGTTTTCCTGCCCATCAGATGTGCTCCCCTCCAAGCCTGGTTGAAAGGCAGCAGCTAGCTGCCAGGACCCTCAGGGCTTCTTCAGTGCAATGGGGTACCTTTTGTAGGTGAGAAGGGGAGGAGATCAACAAGAGTAACCTCATCTCTTTCTGATTAAGTGGGAGATGCATTGGGAATTTTTTTTCCTGTGGTTTTTGGATTTAAACCTCTTCGATTTTTCTTTTAATATGGCAAATTTTTATGTGGGGGAGATGGGCCCTGAGGATGACAGGAGGAGAATGAGAAAAGGATTACTTATAGCTTGGCCATTTGAAATTCTTAATGGGTAAACGATTTCTTTCCTCTCCCAAGAGCATCTCCTGCAGTACATGGTGCAGTTTTCTCAGATCAATGGCCTGTCTAGGACAATGCACATTTCCAAATCCTAAACCAGCTATTTAATTAGAAGGCACTTCCTTTTCAATCACCTCTGTGTGTCCCATCAATACTTCTAACATTTCAACAATAATTAATTTCACTTAGTCTGAGAAGTGCAAGCCTTTCCAAAGAGTTCTTTTTGCCAATTAGACAACTAAAGGAAATGACCAGAGCTGCAAAAGTGCTTAACCCTAACTCTTACCTATTAAGACCAGAGATAGCTGCTGTGTGTTGCAAGCTGATGATGCCCCTGCTGAATGCCTGTACAGATAATTGCCCATAATTACTCCTTATGATGAAGGTGAGAGAATAAATGGGTTCCACAGTGGGGAAAAGAATAAACAACAGAAATGAAACAATTATTAGTTTTCAGTTTTTCCTAATCATGCCTTGTATAAATTGAAATACAACTTTGAAGTACAAAACCAGATAGAATAGAAAACATAAACTGGAATACAGTTCTAAATCTAGATGAATTTAAGTACCCATGCACCTATTTTAATCTATTTAAATTGGATGAAAACAACAAGTAATCAAAACTACCTAGTGTATGTAACATTTAGGGCTTTTATTGTTTATTTAATCTTTATTAAGTGAGACAATACAGAGGAATCCTTGTTTCTTAAGGGATACATCAAGTGTTGAGCCATTTCTTTCCATGAACCACTTTTTCCATGAAGTTTCCACTGAAATTTGAAAGAACGTCCTATCAAATGCCCGTTTACTCACTTCAGTGTAAGATAAGAGAGCTGAAAGTCCTGCTTTGTAAGAGATGTGCTTCTGAAATCTATTAAAACTACTGTGTAGCTCCGTGACAGATTCCTCAATTCACTTACCCCACTGGGGTTGTGCTTGCCCAGATGTAAGACTCTACACTTATCCTTGTTATAGTTCATTAGATTTCTCCCTGGCCAGCTCTCCAGCCTGTCCAGGTCTTGCGGAATGGCAGCACAGCCTGCTGGGGTATCACCAACACTGTGTCATCAGCAAACTTGCTGACAGTGCACCCTAATCTTTCATCCAAGTTATCAGTGAATAGATTGAGCAGGACTGGTCCCGGTACTGACTCCTGGGGCACTCCACTAGATACAGGCCTCCAGCTAGAGTCTGATCCATTGACCACTACTCTGGCTTCTAGCCTGCAGCCAGTTCCTGATCCACCTCACTAGCTGATCATTCAGTCCACGCTGCCTCAGTTTGGCTGTGAGGATGCTGTGGGAGACTGTGTCAAATGCCTCACCGAATTCAAGATAGACCATATCCACTACTCTGCCATCATCTGTCCATCTGGTTATGCCCTCAAAAAAGGCCATTAGGTTGGTCAAGCATGACTTCCCCTTTGTGAAGCCATGCTGACTGTCCCTAGTGACCCTCCTGTCCTTGATGTGCCTGGAGACAACGTCTAGGATAAATTGTTCCAAGACACTGCCATAGTCTTACTCTAAAGCCAGGCTTGGTAGGGCATAAATTTTCAAATGAATCACATTTGCTGTAGTTTCACATTTTAATTGGAACTATATCATGAGGATATACTCATGATTAATTTTATTGACTTCTATAATGAAGATTCAAGTGGCATTAACCAAATTCCCCCTTGGCCCCCATCCCTACTGGGTACATTTGGGCCTTCAGGGTCACCTTACTAATGGAGTGTATCTTGACTTATATTTCCCATCATGCAAATGATTATTATGACCAGTGGTACTGACACTATTAGAATAAAACTAATTACCAGTTGAAGCATTAGCAAGAACAAATCACAAATCCTTTCAATTGTGTTGAATGTTCATTCTTCTTCATTAGATTTGAAGAAAGCAGGATGGCAGGTGAAATAGGGTGTCAGGAAAATTCATGTTTTCTTTCCTTCAGTCTCAATTATTCGCTATTCTGGAAGACACAGCTATTTAGATGTATAGATATTCTGGAAGAGATTGACTTTTTCTGATGATTCCTAGTGGTGCAGGTTGGGGTACCCCATTGTTCCACAAATCTTTCCAGTGTTTATCAGAAGTGAGTTAGGTGCTTTAGGAGTAAAACAGAATCAGAGAACCACAGCGTGGTTAGAACTGAAAGGGACTTCTGGAGGTCATCTAGTTCAGCTCCACAGTTCAAGCAGCATCATCTAGATCAGGTTGCCCAGGACCATGTCCAATAATGGCTTTGAATACCTCCAAGGATGGAGACTTAACAACTTATTTGGGAAACCTGTGCCAGTGTTTGACCACCTTTACAGTAAAGAAGTTGTTTTCTTGTGTGCATTTGGAATGTCATGTGTTCTAATCTTTTCCATGTGTCCATCGCCTCTTGTCCTGTCAGTAGTCAATACTGAGAACAGTCTGGCTTTGTTGCCTTCATTTGCTCACATCAGGTATTTATACAGATGCCCCTGAGCCATCTGTTTGAGCTGAAGAGTCCCAGCTCTTGCAGCCTTTGCTTCTATGGAAAAAAAGAGCAGGAAAATTTCAACCTAGCCTCTGGAAACTGCAAGATTTCCCTAAATAAGTAATTTCAGACATTTCTCTTGATCTAGTTTTCCTCATAAGCTATGCTATTTCAGGTTGCCGCTCAAGTGCCAGACTAAATCATTAATAGGCTGTTAATTTGGCAGTTCTCATCATGAAGTTCATCAGATCACTACCACTGTACATCTGGGGATTTCACATGCCTGTCACGGGGGTTGGAGATGCTTATGAGTCAGCACAGCAGTGGCAGGGCAATGCGACGGTTAATTCTCGAGGTCTGTCTGCACTGGCAGTTCACACTGTGTCCTGAGTCTTTGCATCTTCTAGGCTGTTTTGACAAAAAGCTATTGAAAAAGACAATGAAGACGATGCAAGGAATAACTGTTGGAAGAATCTGTCCAACTCGCTCCTTGTGGGAGGGTGTTGGTAGTGAGAGCTACATCGTACGGGCTATCGCTTACCGCTAGTGAAGAAACCAAAGGCAGAAGGTGCTAATGTCTATCACCTACCACTACAATAGACTGTAACAGAAAGCAGGTGTTGATTTAGAATCACAGAATCATTAGGGATTGGAAGGGACCTCGAAAGATCATCTAGTCCAATCCCCCTGCCACAGCAGGATCACCCAGACCAAGTCATAGAGTCAGTATGTAAACTCTTTATCCACAGTTTCTCCACACAGCAGTCAGAAGTGACGTTGTTCTGTAGTATTAGGAACGTTCTGGTGCCTTGATTTGGGACTCATCCTTGGTGGATGACTGTCTGTGGTGCTCAGCATTTGCTTTCCGAAAGGTTCCTGCTGAGTTTGCAGATTTGGGCACTAGTTGTAAGTATTGCTCTCTCCCACAAACGGCAGTCTTGCTACCGAAATTACACTACCAGCATTCAGCAGATTGTCGCGACTGACAGACGTGCCTTCTCGGCTACCCCGCGGCAGCCCACTTCGCTTGACAAATGTGCTGCCCCACCGTGGCTGTCCGAAGTGATTTGTGCGTCTGTGAAGGCTGCAGTCACCTGTCACAGACCAGCAGGGCGCTGATGACTGTGCAAACACCAAAGAAGCGACCAGAGACTCCTAGCCCTGCAGGTCACCAAGGCACCAACATCCTTTTGTCCTAGGGGAGCTAGTCCTCCAAGCAGCAGTTTCTCTCCCCTTGTTCCTCACTATACATGTGGTGAAATATTTTTCAGTACAAGGTGGCAAACATTCTGCTTACTGCCAGCATCACTTGTGTTTGCCTGGAGAAATGCAGTTCAGAGACATAACTGCTTTTCATAATTCATTAGCGAACATCTTACCTCAGTAAGTAACTTAGTGCAGTTCTTTCATGCTGCTGTTAAAAGGTCAACCTATCTTTGACCCTTATTTTCCAGACTGTGAGCTGTGGCGCAGAGAAATGTTTCCCTAGCTCCTTGAGGGAATTTATTTCAGTGAAATTGTGGATTTCAGTGATTTTTCCAGCCTGTGGGAAGCAGCAAACTGCAGCTTCCCAAAGTCTGGGTTAATAATGTCCTGCCAGAGACATTCTGCTTTCTTCAGCCACCGGCATTTTTCAGCAGCAAAAGAAAGTACTAATGAATAAAGCTGCCGTAGCTCAGTCCAGGAAGAAAGATTTTCTCCAGCGGATAAAAGGAATGTCTCCAGTCTCTCTGTCAGGGTCTGCCAACTAATCTATGGTGGAAGAGGAATTTTTCATTTGCTAAACTATTTTCTCAGTAATCTTCCATAATGAGGATTTATTTGGGGCGCTCAATATACTTTTCTTGAAGCCAGACAAAAAAGGAAATCTGGTCTTTGTTTTATTTATACTTTAGCACTTTATCTGACAGCTTGACATGAGAGCAGACACAAAAGCACAGCTCATTCGTCTGTGTATAAGATACTAATCTTAGAGGATCACAAAACTATTCAGTTCTCCAAATTATCAAATGCAGTCTGATTGGCGAAGATGCATCCTGCCTCTAAAACCAGTTTGGAGACACTGTTCTTGTAGCAGGGCAGTGTTTCTGTCTGGAATCCACTCCAAATGTTTTTATTAGTTACTCCTGTTGGCCTTTTTCCAGGTTGCTTAATAAATCTTCAAAACCTCTTACTCCTCAAGTGCTGTCTTCTGACAAAGAATTCTGGATCAGGGACCAACAACCAAAAACGACACCTCGAGTGGCATTTGAGCAGCTACTGCCCCAGAAGAAGGAAAGAGTGTTTTATGTCTTGTGGCTGGGTAGATTTTGAAAGCAGTGAGTGCACAGCAACCCACTGGGTTGCCAGAATGGCTCTAAGAGTGTCAAAATGTGACCTCTGTCATAAGTGTGATCAGGAGCTTGTGTGCTTGGACACTAAATCAGAGCATCCAGATGTGCGTGAGGCGTGAGAACAGCCCTTATGAACTCAGTGACATAACTTGTTCACTGCCAATCCTTTTTGACTCACGATCACAACGCTCTAGACCCTGCACTCCCAGTGACACAAGTGCAGCTTTCCTCATCCCTTTCCTAATAGGTACCAGGAGGAAAAAACTTCAGGAGCAGATGCCACAGTGTCAGGAATCCATTAAAAACCAGCTTTGATATTTTCATAAATGGATAAAGTTCACTGATTGTATTTTGCTGCTTTATCAGTAGTCTCTTAAGCTTTGCACGTTCCAAATGTCAGGCAGGTCTCTGAAACCCCAGAGCCAAAGAGTAGGCTCTGAGCTTCAGATTCTTCAACATAGGTTTGCTTAAGCTGTTTTCCCAGTCGATCTCAGCTAGAAGTACTGATTTCTTTAGTTGCAGCTGGAATTATACCTTGTGGGGTCATTCTGTAGTTCCCTATCACAGTCAGAAACTCCTTAGAGTTATCTTTTTGTTTTTTTAATCAAAGGAGGAAGCAGGCATGAGGATGTCCTGCTCTGCACCATGGTCATGGCCACCTTGCTCCTTGCCACCATCCTCCCCCAGCTCTCAGCAGCATTGTGCCTCTGCAGGAAGGGGCCTGGGTAGGTGTACACAAGTAAGAGGAGTCATCAGAGAGGCAGAGAGAACATAACATTGAAGACATTTACACAAATAAATGAGCGGTTGCTGTAAGCGAGTCAGCAAGGTCTGCACATTGTTGTTGGGTAGGTGCCGTATTCAGCCAGGGAACTGGCTATTCAAAGGGCAAATCTTTAACCTTTTGTGATCACAGAATCACAGAGCATTAGGGATTGGAAGAGACCTCGAAAGATCATCTAGTCCAATCCCCCTATCAGAGCAGGATCACCTAGACCAAGTCGCATAGGAACATGTCCAGGTGAGTATTAAATGTCTCCAGAGAAGGAGACTCCACAACCCTCCTGGGCAGCCTGTTCCACCAGTGATCCGTCACCCTCACTGTGAAGAAGTTCTTTCTCATACTGATGTGGAACCTCCTATGTTCCATCTTATGCCAGCCCTTAAGTGTATTTATATTCTTCTGCAGTAGTCTGCTCATCTTCCATGCCCAGGCATGGCCCAGCCTCAGCTCGGGGCTTTGCAGGAGCTATGATCCCACTGGGAGATCTGTGAGAGCCGGAGTCCTTGGAAAAGTTAAGCAGAGCCCTAGGGCCTCATCCAGAGCTTCCTGAAGTCACAGAATCATAGAATAGTTTAGTTTGGAAATGCCTTTCAAAATTCAACCATTAACCTAACTCTACCAAGCCCGCTGCTAAACCACATCCTTAAGCTCCATATCTGCACCATTTCCTGACCACACACCCTGGGGCAATGCAGGTCCCATTGGGACACTTGTGTGGAAATAACTCCACCTTCATGGAGCTCATGGCAGGATCAAGTGCTTTCTCTTCTGTTATTATAGTGGAAGTGAGTCTGAGGGAAAAAAAAAGAGCCTGTCTGCATCCTTGTAGGTCTGTAACAGCAATTTCTGCAGTGCAGTCCCATCCCCGAGCACGGACAAGACAGACACATCGGCATCAGCTACAGTTCAGTTTCCCATACAGCAGATGGAGTTTTCTGTTTTTAAATACAGCAACACTGTCAGAGAAAGGAGAGATGGCAAAAACCCAACCAAAACACGGGAGCCAAGCACCCATGAACATGGGAAAGTTGCTGTCTGGAGCCAAGCTCTGGCAGACCCACCTATCGTAAAAATAGCTGCAAGTAATTAATAATTGACTCAAGCTGGCTGCCCCATCCTAGATAAGATGCTTGAAGATTAATCACTAGCCTCTGAATCACGTCTGTTTGTTGGGTTTATGGGTTTTTCCCCTGGCCTCGTGTGGGAGGACTATCTAGACTGGGATATGCAGTGAAACTACATGGGGAGATCTCGCTGCCGCCACAAAGTGTTTGGTGATGAGACTGGTAGTGATTAGGGGTCAAGAGGACACAACAAGTCTGTACACAGAAAATGTCTGACGCTGTACAGATTTGCAGGGGGAAAATCAAGAGGTAAATAAGTGTCTTGTGTGTTCCAGTAAGTGAATGGATGAGGGTGCTACTAATTGGTCCCAGGCAGCTTCCCTCTCAGTTCAGGATTCAGGTTTATCTCATTTCCCTCCAAGTTTCGATCAGACAAGTATTATCTGAAGGCACATGAAGCAGCGTTGTTAGCTAGTAGACAGCTGCTCATGGCTGAATGTCAGCGTGCGTGGAAAAAATAATCAGTGCACCCCACGCTCATGCATACGAGCACAGATCCTCTGAAATCATTCTCACTGCTGAGCTACAACAGCCAAATGCTTAACCTATAAAGCATGTTGGAATCCTTTAGATGTAAAGTGCTGCTGAAAGGTAATTAATTATTGGTAAAGGGCAGTGCTCCTGGAAAATTGGGTAGCCTTCGATATCTCTAAAAGCAAATTATTACCATAGAATTTGAAGTATTCGCCTCTCTCTGTGTTACAAAAATACAGTGGGTGCTGGTTAGAATTCATCCCTAATCATGGCTTGCTCTGTTGTCCTGGGGATTTTGCATTAGTTCAAGATTACTGCAGTTCTAAGCTCTACAGCCTCCATAAATCTTATGGATCCATCAGATTAATTTTTTATTTTATTGGCTGTGGTCAATTGCTAGCAAAGTCTTGCAATTAAGTGCATGGCTGCAAACATAACAGATGTAATGGCCCCCTAAACCTCCCAAAAGAGAAAGGTAATGTGCTTAAGAGTGTTGTTCAAACATCCCTCCTTATTTACTTGCTTTCAATAACATTTGTTGAGACATCTGTCCTCACTAATTCTTCATGTTTAATGAGATTCCATTAGAACCTCAACTGAATGAGTGGTAGAGCTGCAAGGCAAAGCACTTGATGGTATCTCCCTTATGAGGAAAGGCTGAAGGAGCTGGGTCTCTTTAGCTTGGAAAAAAGGAAACTTAAGGGTGACCTCATTAATGTTTCTAAATATGTGAAGAATGGGTGTCAGGAGGATGGAGCCAGGCTCTGCTCAGTGTCATCTAATGGTAGGACAAGGGGCAATGGGTGTGAGCTGGAACACAGAAGGTTCCACATCATTATGAGAAGAAACTTCCTCATGCTGAGGGTGACAGAGCACTGGAACTGGCTGCCCAAAGGTGGGTTGTGGAGTCTCCTTGTCGGGAGATGTTTAAAAACCACCTGGATATGTTCCTGAGCAACTGGATCTAGGTGATCCTGCTGTGACAAGGGGATTGGACTACATGATCTTCCAAGGTCCCTTCCAATCCCTGATGTTCTGTGACCCTCTCTGTCACCCTCACCTTCCTTCTCACATTCATATGTGATAGCCCTCACCACAGTAGCTGACATTTAAACCATTTATTTGTGCTCCACTCTGGAGATACTTGACTTCAGACAGTAACACTGGTGATGTAAGTCTGACTGGGAGTACTATGAACTGTGGGGTCCAAACAGACTGTTCACATTCAGCAGTGATTTCAGTTCCACAGAGTGTTCCAGCTGAGCCAAATACTTGCTTAATGTCACGTGCCTTAATTAAAGTCTCCTGCCCTGCATTAATCACATACGTGATTTGTTTCTGCTTTCTTTTTAACTATGTCACGTAATTAAACATGAGATCTACTTTCCAACCACTGGGCACATCTGCTGCTCCTTCTAGCATATATTTAGTGGTTGTCTTGTAAGGGATCCCCAGTCTGGCCCTGTTTCATTAGACCAAGGCTTGGCTGGTCCAACACCAGCGAATGCTTTAAAGAAAGCCGACAAGCCTTAAGGGCTGCTTATGCCCATGCATGTAGGATAATCAGGATGCAAATATGTTGTGGTTTAATTTGCAGGTTGCTGCTGAAATGTGGGCTCACCCATTAAAATATCCCAGAAAAGGAGGGCTGAGTGCTGAGCAGCTTATCCTGTCCCTCCACACCAGGGTAGGATCAGTTATCAATACTGGGAAATGAACTGGGATCTGGGAATGAAAGGGAAGGAATATTGTTCTGAGACCAACAAAATGCAAAATACAGAGAATTAAATATGTATACAATATACAGATATTGGTAGAGTTCTGTGTGAAAAGAAATGCAGAAAAACCTTCGAGCAGCTCAGCTTCAAAGGTTTTAATGCCTTGAGGCACAGCGTGCCTCCTCTGCAAAGAGGTTCATCATGAATATTGGGCCACATTCTGATGAAAATTCATATGAATTGCAGGAGCTCCACAAATTTGTGGGTGTAGCTGAATGTCACCGGCAGTTGCAGTGCTCACATCATGTGCAAGTCCATGATACAAACCTCCTCTGTTTCGAGGTGAAAGAATGGAGTTGAAGATTGTTGAGTGTTGTGCACGGTCTAGGAGACCACTTGGAGATCCAGTGTATTGATCTATTACTGCTGCAAAATGGAGCCTTTCCTACTGAAGTCAGCAGAAGGTTTTGAGACACTTTTGTTTAGGTGATGAAGAGAGGGCAAAAGGAGCTTCAGCGTAGTGCTCGTGTGAGTTAACAAGCCCAGGCAAGTGCAGTCCCTCAGGTTCCTGGCAGAAATAGCACAGGTCTGTTCTGCCAAGCCTTCTCCTCCTTCTTGCCTGGGTTTTTGTTTTGTTGCCTCTATAAGAGAAATGAGGAGCCTTTAGGAGGTGGGAGAGGGGTGGGTAGCTGTTTTGTTGTCTGAGAAGAGCTGCGTGATCTGATCCAAGGCAGGAGATTTGATCTGCACAGGCTGCTGTAGGCTTCTCACGGCAGCAAAAGGGGCACTGTTGGTCTGCCACTGAGAAAAAATATTACTGAAGGTACTGTGGAAGCTGAAATGAAGAGCTAGGCATGAGTGGGAGACAGGCACCAGAAAAAACCTGATGGGCTGTTAATTCTGACCCTAGCAACAGCTCATCAGCCAAAGCAAAGTTAATTTGGCAACTCTGGAGCCAACGGCTGCAGTAGGGATATTTATGTTCCTTCCACTTACTGACAGGTTTACAAAGAGAAAGGAAGAGTTCAGAAGCTGTTTGTGTTGTGTTTCTCCTTCTTGGTTTTTCCTCACGGGGTCACAGTGACTTGTTCTGCACAGATGCCTGCTGGTGGGCAACCCCGCACTGGCTATGGGGCATTTCTGACTCTGGCACCGACCTGTTTTGTCCTGGAGGTATCAAAGGCACCAATTGTTTCTGAACTCGGATTAAAAATCTTAATTGCAAAACAGACAGAGAACACCAAAAAGCAGAAACATTCATTTAGACATTTTAATAATGAAAATTCCTTGATATTTTCTAGATATAACATTTCTCACTGTTTTCATTTGAAACTGATCTACGTCTAAAATAAAGGCAATGAGAGTAACACAACTGGAACATTGATTTTTCTTTTGCTTCAGAAAAACCTTGGAAGCTGATAAAAAAAAGTTCATCTGAGGTTGGGTTTTGTTAAAATGAATAAGGAAAGCAGATATTTTGCTGTATTTTTTCCTTCAGTCAGTGCTGCTCTCCATCTTCCACTCCCACTCCAATCCAGTTGGGCTAAGACAATTTGGTTTACACCTGATACAGTCCTACTGAGTTATAAATCCCCTGTAGATATAGACACTAATAGTTATAAATAGCTATAAATACTATTCAAATCTGTCTATTTTCAGTAGTTACTGAGACTGTTCCTATTACGAGGAACCCTGTTCCTAAGCTCCAGATCTATGCAACTTCTAAACACACACAGGGATGGTGATTCAACTCCCTCCCTGGGCAGCCTCTTCCGAGGCCTGATGACCCTTTGAAGGAAGAATTTCCAACGTAATGTCCAACCTAATCTTCCCCCTGTGCAACTTGAGGCTATTTCCTCTTGTCCTATCACTTGTTACTTGTGAGAACAGACCAACCTCCTTTGAGGCAGTTGCAGACAGCAATAAGATCTCCCCCTCTTCAGAGAGGAAGATATTCTCTTCCAGATATCTCAGCCTCCCCTCATAAGGCTTGTTCTCCATGAATATGTCTCAAATTTATTTCTCTCTGCATTCCCTTAGGAGAAGCTTTCATCTGTCTATAGCTTTAGTGACCCATCTAGAAAATACAGTTTTCACTGTTCCTGGTGAAAACTTCTTGCTGTAAAAAAAAAACTTCTTGGCCCCATTTAAGGCCCGGATGGATGAGGCTCTGGCCAGCCTGATCTAGGTTGGGGTGTCCCTTCCCATGGCAGGGGGGTTGGAACTGGATGATCCTGTGGTCCCTTCTAACCCAGACTGATTCTATTGCTTGGTCTAGGTGATCCTGCTGTGGCAGGAGGATTGGAGGTCCCTTCCAATCCCTAATGATTCTGTGATTCTAAAGAATTACTTTATTGCATTTCATGTACTATTTGAACAACTATAGTTCATCACATAAAACCGAAGCACATTTGAATCGTTACAACAACAAGACTAACTTAATCCTTAATATCATATCCAGGGATGCTGTTTTCCTATCTACAGAACCTCAGAACATTAGGGACTGGAAGGGACCTCAAAAGATCATCTAGTCCAATCCCCCTGACACAGCAGGATCACCTAGACCAAGTCACACAGGAACACATCCAGGTGGGTTTTAAACGTCTCCAGAGAAGGAGACTGCGCAACGCCCCTGGGCAGCCAGTTCCAGTGCTCTGTCACCCTCGCTGGGAAGAAGTTCTTTCTCATACTGGTGTGGAACCTCCTATGTTCCAGCTTACAACCATTGCCCCTTGTCCTATCATTAGATGACACTGAGCAGAGCCTGGCTCCATCCTCCTGACACCCACCCTTCATCTGTTCTGCCCAGACAAAAGAAGCAGCCAGGGTAAAGGAGTGAGTGAGGGTTGTCTGGCTGAGGGAAAGAACTGCGAATTCCTTACTGGATCAGGAATATTGATGCTTTTGCCTTATTTCAGCAGCGGAACTGTGCTGCGTTGTGCAATGGATGCAAACATCTTGGCCTAAGGCTGTTGGGGGGTGCCTTGGGTGATTTCTGCTTTCATCTAAGCGGATGCCCTGCAGTTTGTAACTGCAGAGATGTCCTTCGCCTTGCTGATTCAATCCGGTTTTCCATGAGCATCTATTTGATGACTTTTGTCTTCTCCCGTTTTTAAACACGATTCATCTTCTGAGCTGTCTCCTTTCACTTGTTAGTCCCTATCAGCCGTTGCTGATGGCATACAGCTTTATTTTAGTCCCTGGGGACTTTGATGAGGAAGGGTTTTTGCCTGCTGTTACATAAGTCTGGTCTCACAGTCTCTGTGTGTGAGATGTGAAATGATCATCACGGAGTGAAATGATTCAAAGCTCAGCACTTATTTAAGGCCTCTGGAGGACAAGGAATTCCAGGTGAACCTCTTTAACACAAGCTGCCTTTGGAGTCACTCAGGCGCTTCCAGCAATTTGGAAAATATCACCTGGTTATCACGATGGTTCACAGCAGCTTGAATTTGCAGATGAAGTTCACTCCTTTATCAGTTATTGACTTAGCAGTGAAGCAAGTCATAGAATCATAGAATCATTAGGGATTGGAAGGGACCTTGAAAAATCATCTAGTCCAATGCCCCTGCAAAAGCAGGATCATCTAGATCAAGTCACACAGGAACACATCCAGGCAGGTTTTAAACATCTTCAGAGAAGGAGACTCTACAACACCCCTGGGCAGCCCCATCCAGTGCTCTGTCACCCTCACTGTGAAGAAGTTCCTTCTTATTTTGATGTGGAACCTCCTATGTTCCAGCTTACACCCATTGCCCCTTGTCCTGTCATTAGATGACATTGAGCAGAGCCTGGCATCCTCCTGACATTCACTCTTCATATATTTATAGACATTACTGAGGTCACCCCTCAGTCTCCTCCTCCCTAAGCTAAAGAGACCCAGCTCCCTTGGTCTCTCCTCGTAAGGGAGCTGCTCCGCTTCCTTCATCATCCTCACTGCCCTACACTGGACTCTCTCCAGCAGCTCCACATCTCTCTTGAACGGAGGGGCCCAGAACTACACATAATACTCCAGATGTGGTCTCACTCTCTCACAGATGTGCAGAGTAGAGGGGGAGAGGGGGAGAAGAACCTCTCTTGATCTGCTAACCACTCCCCTTCTGATCCACCCGAGGATGCTGTTGGCCCTCTTGGCCACAAGAGCACACTGCTGGCTCATGGTCATGGACCCCCAGGTGCCTTTCTCCTACGCTGCTCTCCAAATGTGAATGATGTGAGTGTTAATATTTCTCTGCTGGCCTCAACTAAAAGGTCTGTGTGTTGTCTGGCTCCCAAATACCCCTGATTAATAAAAAAATAGGTTGGAAAACTTGTCTCCTGCAGGTTGTACCAGACTCTGTAATGCTTTGCTGTGTTTGGCCAACCTGCATTTCGATTAATATCCAGCGTACTTCCCCCTGTGCTGCCAGCACAGGCTGTTTGTTTTTTAAAGCATTTACTCTCTGTTTTGCTGATGCCAGAGTTCAGATGATTCTGCCTCACGTAAACGGTGCTGTTTTCTTCAGAAGCTGTGGGTCATGGACTTACCTGCAGGTTCTCAGTGACAGGGTCAATGTCTTCCTCCTTTTCACCAGTGCCTTTCTGTTCTCATCTTTCCGTTGCAAAGCACTCAAAACAATGGTGTTAAACTTGTTTCTCAGTGGGCTGAAAGGTTATTCAGTACATTTATATAACGTGTCTGGCCATCCAAGGTCCTGCTCCAATAAAGACTTACAGTGTGAAGTTAGGCACAGTGTCACACGCTCTGAGCTCTGTCACTGAATTCAAGTAATTAATGAGCCAGAGGCATGAAGATCTGTCAAAGCATAAGGCATTGGATCTCCAATGCCTTTAGGTAGACTGGTAATTTATTTAATGTTATTTACATAGCATCATTGTTCTGGTAGCTGACCTAGCTGGAAGGTAAATAAGGCAAGAATTGCAGGGCAGGGAGGGACAATGCTGCGGTCCCCTTTCAAATATAGGACCAGGGCTCGCACATTCAGGATGGAGTTCATTCCAGTTGCATAAGATACCTATTTATTCTACATAAATGTACAGTGCAGGGAGCATAAAAGCCTTGAAGTCTGTCTTTGAACCTTTCACCTCTGAAGAAATCAGTGTATCTCACATTTCCAGTGCTCAGTTTCAGACTCCTTACCCAAATCCGCTGAGAACTTCACTCAGGAGTTAAAAGCAGATTTAAATTTTAAATAACTGTTTGAGTCTGTTCTGTCAGAATCCTCTCATTTCTTTTCTGACCACCACTGAACCAGCCCAGCCTGAACTTAAAAATCCCAGATCAAGCACGCTCTCCTTGGAGATGTATTGTATTTAGATAATTTTGTCTTTTTTATGCTAGAGGGTTATGAAAAGTGATTCATGAAGAAAGGTTCTACAGCTCCTTTCTGTGGTGCCACCTCTGCAGGCCTGCAGGTAAATGTGCTCAGCACCCACCTAGAGAATTACTCATCAAGGCATTTAAGCATCTACTTGAATAACATTAAAGTCACTGTGAGTCCTTTAAAGACTACGTGGTGAGAGGAAGGATCACCCCCTTTTGCCCTGAGTAGCTTAGTAGGAAAACTGCTTTGATGAGACCACATGTGACAAAGCAGAGGGTGTGAGGAAAGTGCTGCCTGTGGGTAACTTCAGCTCTTGGGGTGGCAGGACCCGTGAAGGATACCCTAGCGCTGTCTCACCCCTGTGCAGCCTCCCTTGACACCCTGCCTGCTCTGGGAGCAAAGAAAGGGAGACCAGCTGTGCTTGCACCCACCCACCTTGTTTGTGCCTGCACAACATTCACAGCTGCGAGTTTTTGAGGAACTACTGGAGAGAGTCTAGCAGAGGGTTATGAAGGTGATGGGGGGCCTGGAAGTTCTCTCTCATGAGAAAAGATTGAGGGACCTGGGACTGTGAAGGCTGGGGAATTGAAGAATGAGAGGGGATCTGATCAGTGCTTATCACTGCCTAAAGCACTGGCGTCAGGAGTAGGGGCCAGACATTTCTCACTGGTGACCAATGAGAGGGCAACGTGCAAAAAATTCGAACACAAGAGGTTCCACCTAAACATCTTTGTTTTTGGGGTAATAGAGCCCTGGAACAAGCTGTCCAGGGAGGCACAGATTGCAAACCTATCTGGACACCATCCGGTGCAACCTGCTCTGGGTGACCCCTGCACGAGTAGGAGGTTGAACTGGATGATGCCCAAAGATCCCTTCCAACCCCCACCAGCCTGCGATCTGTGATTCTGTAAAGGGGCAGGTTGACCCTGAGTCCTTGTCAGCACAGCAGTGGTGCCAATCCATGAGAAGTGGACATGGGCTCTCTAGCAGCTCCGGAGCCCCAGCCCGCACCAGAGCTCCACAGAAGGCAGCAACGCGCCCGCGAGGAGGAGCCCGAGGGATGCGCATCCCTCTCCAGGCGTGGAAAAGGGAAGAGGGGGTGCGGAGCAGTTGTGAGCCAAACCCGGCTCCTCACATCTCAGCTTCTGCTCCAAGCGACTGATTTAGAATCTTCATCGGCCTCAGAGAGACCGGAACCATGAGAAACCTACCGGAGACATTTCGCGTTTACTATACAGTTGATCAGAACGCTGCACCATGCACGTTTAAGGCAGGGCTCAGAGATGCCCTTCGGAAAGGTTCTCACACAAATGGATGCCCCGGTGTGATGTAGGAAAACGCTGAGCTTTGTGAAACATGAAGCAATATTAAAATTAAAAAAATAAAAAAAAAATAAACATGGAGCCACACCAGTTGTATTTCTTTTTCTTTCCAGTTTATGAAAATTCATTTACATGAATCTCTCCACCACTGCTTTTGTTAACTGTCTGCAGCTATGTGAAAGGAGGTTGTAGAGAGGTGGGTGCTGATCTCTTCTCACATACAACAGGTGATAGAACAACAGGAAATGGCCTCAAGTTGCAGCAGGGGAAGTTTAGGTTGGACATTTGGAGAAACTTCTTCACTGAAAGCCTTGGAACAGGCTGCCCAGGGAGGGAATTGCCATTCCTGGACGTGTTTAGAAGTCGTGTAGATCCGGAACTTAAGGACATAGTAGTTAGGTTGGACAGTCGGGTTAATGGTTGGACTTAATGATCTCAAAGGTCTTTTCCAACCTAAACAATTCTATGATTCTATGAATGGTCACCTTAGGTCCAGTGTTATGTAAACATGACAGGAGTCCCATCTAGCAAATCAGTTGTACCAGATGCCTTTCTTGGTCTGCACGTAGGGCAAAACCTTGAAGGAAACTATTGACTGAGTTTTGTGATGTTTTTGTTGTGGGAAGGAATTGTTTTTACAGCCAGGTAAAACTGATGTTTTTCAGAGCTTTGCCTTCAAGTAGATTTTTGTTTGGCTTTTAGGCCAAGACTGCAGAGAGGAGAAATACTTTTCTCTTTCATGTTTGGCTGCTCTACCAGGGTTAGATCGTCTTATACCAGTAGGGAACGAACACCTCTCCCCAGGCACCCAATAATGTATTTTAAAGCATTCATGCTGCTGCAGGGTTCATTTGTTCCATGGTGAAATGACTTGATTTTGAAAGAATTCTGCTAGAAAATAGACATCTCAGGCTGGCTTTTGACAAGCAGGACTTCTAAGTCTTGCTGCAGTTTCTAATAAAATGAGCCTGAGAGTGGGAGCTGATCATTTCTTCCTGTGACCACTGAGAACTCACAATAAATTGTGGAGTCTCATGGTGGTGAATTTGGTGGCTCATGCACAGTCTCCCTGAAGACACAGAACATGGGGTGCAGGTTCTCAGTGGTTCCCAAAGCAGAATCCTGCCTGCTTGTTCCGCAGGCACTTTACACACCTCTTGTTAAAAGCATGTGAAAGAAAACAGTGAATCTGGAGTTTCATTCTGCTGTCACTGATGTGAATCAGGAAAAAATCCATGTGAAGCAATGCGAGGTCAGACTTGGTCTTGTCAGTTTTTCACTGTGGGCAAGTGAATTGTCTGGACTGGGGTGCTCACTCATAAACGCATCTGGTCATCTGGGTAATGTAGTAACCACTTTGCACAACAGGATTATAAACTGGTGTCTGTGTGTTTGCGTCACTTTGAGTCACTGGTTTGATACTCAAGCCCTAAGATGAGGCACTCACAGATAAAAGTTCATACAACTCTTTAAGCTGTGACCTTTATTGTCAGATGCTGCCTGCACTTAAATGTGCTTTTTCCTACTTTCTGAGTGTGTCTGACTTTTCATACCCTTTCAAAAGCAACCAAACAGAAAAGCCGGAAGAGGAGGCCAATACACTTAGGCAAAGACTCGATCAAATCTGCCAGCCCCACTCTCCAGATTGCAAAGCAGAGGTGCCTTCAGCAAGGCATAAATGAGCTCTTCGTTACTTAATGTCACTGGCATGCTCTAAAGCTCTCCAAGCCAAGTGGGGTATCCAGAAATGGACCTTCTGGAGTAGCTCCAAGAGCTGTGTTTGGAAGTTTCCCACCTGAGCACACTAAGTAGACACGTGTCTCACTTGTAAGCCTAGTCTTTTCCCCTGTGAAGAGAACGGCACGGAAGCATACAAACAGCAACAACACAAAAAGTGCCAAAAATCTGCTACACATCAGGTATTTAGGGACCTCTGAAAACGAGTTTTCAACAAGTACTTGCACTACACTATTTCCCGAGGGCTGAGTCACTGTCAGGAAAAAGAGAAGAGATTGAGTACATTCATTGCTGAAAAGAAAGACGCTCCAAAGTGTGGCACCTTGGATTTATGGCTGGAAGAGAGGGAGAGGAGATCAGCAAAAAGACTTCACATAGGTTGTGGTGCTCAGTCATGTGAAGTGAAAAGCGTGTTGGAGGTGTTGCCTCTTTGCTCAGGAAAAGAGGGCACTTATGTGCATCTCAGACACTTTCTCTCAGTGCTGTGCATGTTCCATCTACAGCAATTACTCAGCCACATGCCATGCTGCCCTTGAAGACTGAGGAGAAAGCTCATCTGCTGTTCTAGAAAAGCTGATAAAAGGAAATCATGTGCTTGGAATAGAAAGTGCAGGACTGAAACAGATGCTCCCAGCAGGCCAGAGCGTTCAGGTAAGCACATGGTGGCAGGTCACCCTCAAATCACGTAATCATAGAATCATAGAATCATTCAGGTTGGAAAAGATCCCTGGGATCATCGAGTCCAACCATCAGCCCTACTCTGCAAGGTCACCCCTAAACTAGAACCCCCAACACTACATCTAAATAACTGTGTGCATCATGGAAACCTGGCTCAATCCACCTTGTGGGCTGATGATTGTCCTCAGCCACACATGTCATCAGGGGAAGGTCTAAGATGTTATTACACAAGTTATCAGGTCCCCTTCTGTTTTCTCCTCTAGCAGCAATGTTCAGCCTATTTATGAAAAATATATCTGTCATCTTGTAATTTAGAGGCTGACTGAATCACACTTTTCCTCTCCTGCATTTGAATTCATCTCGAAGACCGGTTCAATGATGCAGTTCAGCTGGCTCTGACAACGTCTGAAAGACATCGTGAGGCCTGACAAAAACAGCATAAGGAGGATTATATCAGCCTGGGAAGTGTAAACGTCTGTAACGTAGTGACCTCAACGGTGAAACGGATGTGTGTGTGAATGTTTAATCATCTGTACTATGAATGCAAACCCAATAAATATATAGCGTAGACACTGATTTTCAGGGCAGTGTTACACACCCTGACACTATCCCTTCACACCGATTCTTTCCTCCAGAAGGGCTTCTAAAATTACCCCCCATATGTGAGTTTGGAATTTTTATTGCAGATACAATGCTAAATTAAATGGGACATTTCTGTGCCACCTGCAATGGAAATCCTTCTGCTGTCAGGGGCTGTTAATCAGTTTAATACTACACAGAGTTAGCCACAAGAAGGACGAGTGTGAAGCTTTATATCATGGAAGTCAATGCCTCATTTAGAGGAGAGGGAGATTTTGTTACTCGGCCCAGTGAGTCTCTTGAATGCTCTCCTGAAAGAAAAAAGCAAACCCATCTTTTCACAGAGTCACAGAACATCAGGGATTGGGAGGGACCTCAAAAGATCATGTTGTCCAATCCCTCTGCCACAGCAGGATCACCTAGATCAAGTCACACAGGAACACATTCAGGCAGTTTTTAAACATCTTCAGAGAAGGAGACTCCACAACCCCCCTGGGCAGCCCCTTCCAGTGCTCTGTCACCCTCACTATGAAGAAGTTCCTTCTCATATTCATATGGAACCTCCTATGTTCCAGCTGACACCCATTACCCCTTGTCCTGTCACTAGATGACACTGAGCAAAGCTCCATCCTCTTGACATCCACCCCTCACATATTTATAAGCATTAATGAGGTCACTCCTCAGTCTTCTCTAAGCTAAAACAACCCGGTTCCCTCAGCCTCTACTCATAAAGGAGGTGCTCTACTTCCTTCATCATCCTCGTTGCTCTGCGCTGGACTCTCTCCAGTAGCTCCGTGTCCTCCTTGAACTGAGGGTCCCAGAACTGGACACAATACTCCAGATGTGGTCTCACCAGTGCAGAGTAGAGGGGGAGAAGAACCTGTCTCAATCTGCTAGCCACCCCACTTCTGATACACCCCAGGATGCCGTTGGCCCTCTTGGCCACAAGAGCACACTGCTGGCTCATGGTCATCCTGCTGTCCNCTGTCACTAGATGACACTGAGCAAAGCTCCATCCTCTTGACATCCACCCCTCACATATTTATAAGCATTAATGAGGTCACTCCTCAGTCTTCTCTAAGCTAAAACAACCCGGTTCCCTCAGCCTCTACTCATAAAGGAGGTGCTCTACTTCCTTCATCATCCTCGTTGCTCTGCGCTGGACTCTCTCCAGTAGCTCCGTGTCCTCCTTGAACTGAGGGTCCCAGAACTGGACACAATACTCCAGATGTGGTCTCACCAGTGCAGAGTAGAGGGGGAGAAGAACCTGTCTCAATCTGCTAGCCACCCCACTTCTGATACACCCCAGGATGCCGTTGGCCCTCTTGGCCACAAGAGCACACTGCTGGCTCATGGTCATCCTGCTGTCCACCAGGACCCACTTTCTCCTACACTGCTCTCCAATAGATCAGTCCCCAGCCTATACTGGTACCTGGGATTGTTCTTGCCCAGATGCAAGACTCTGCACTTGCTCTTGTTATAGTTAATTACATTTGAATGGAGGGGCCCAGAACTGGACATAATATTGCAGATGTGGTCACACTACGGCAGAGTAGAGGTGGTGGAGAACCTCTCTCAATCTGCTAACCACCCCCATTCTGATGCACCCCAGGATGCCATAGGCCTTCTTGGCCACAATGGCACATTTCTTTACAAGCAGATGGATTTGCTTGGTTTTCCTGGTTAAAAGCTTTTTTGAAGGAATTTTTGGGTTTTCTCAGTGTCTTTTCCAGTTTGTGGCAGTCAAATGCTCATCAAATGCTGGTAAACCCCTCAACATGGTGGCAAGGTTGGTGTGAAAATGTAGTAACTCATTTTAAATCCCTGATAGAGAAAAGTGTGTCTTGCAACAATTTTCCCCGATGCCAGAAGTCAGTTGCCTACTGACCTCCCCTCTGCCACGGAACAGATTTTCCCTTTCTGCTCTATTGTTTCTCAGTTTCAAGTCTTCACACCTGTGTCCACACTGCAGCTGAAACATCTGTTCTCCAGTTTTGCAGCTGGAAGCTGTAGTCCTCCTCACTGTTGTGTGTAGTGTGAAAGGTCTCAGTTATGTCTGGACTGGGTCTGAGAGAATTACCTTTAAGTTTTCCCTTAGAACCTTTACACCTGGACTGGTGTGGCTCTCATGGCCATTGGCATCCATCCTGCCCTGCAGCAAACTGCTTGGCCAGAAATAACACACTAAGGATTGGGACATCCGTGTCTCAGTGAGAAGGTGGAAACTAATTTTGGCTTGACCTTTTCCCCTCCTCGTTGGGTAGGCGATTTAATTATGGACTTTACCCTTCCGGCTTTTAAATGAGACTTTACTGAAAGCTCCAGCCCACAAGCTTTAAAACTTCTTAATTGAAAGGGTTACATCAGGTACTGGCACAGGCTGTCCAGCAAGGGCTTGAATCACCATCCTTGGATGTGTTTAGAAGTCCTGTAGATCAGCAGCTTAGGCCCCTTGGTTTAGTGGTGGGCGTGGGACAATTGGGTTAATGATGGATGGAGGGAGTCCAGCATAGAGCAACGAGGATGATGAAGGAAGTGGAGCACCTCCCTTATGAGGAAAGGCTGAAAGAGCTGGATCTCTTTAGCTTGGAGGGGTGACTTCATTAATGTCTATAAGCATGTGAAGGGTGGGTGTCAGGAGGATGGAGCCAGGCTTTTCTCAGTGTCATCTATTGATAGGATGAGGGGCAATGGGTGTAAGCTGGAACATAGGAGGTTCCACATCATTATGAGAAGGAACGTCCTCATGCTGAGGGTAACAGAGCACTGGAATGGGCTGCCCAGGGGGGTTGTGGAGTCTCCTTCACTGGAGGCATTTAAAATCTGCCTGGACGTTTTCCTTTGTGACTTGGTCTAGGTTGATCTTGTTCTGGCAGGGGGATTGGACTAGATGGTCTTTTGAGGNCTTGGAGGGGTGACTTCATTAATGTCTATAAGCATGTGAAGGGTGGGTGTCAGGAGGATGGAGCCAGGCTTTTCTCAGTGTCATCTATTGATAGGATGAGGGGCAATGGGTGTAAGCTGGAACATAGGAGGTTCCACATCATTATGAGAAGGAACTTCCTCATGCTGAGGGTAACAGAGCACTGGAATGGGCTGCCCAGGGGGGTTGTGGAGTCTCCTTCACTGGAGGCATTTAAAATCTGCCTGGACGTTTTCCTTTGCGACTTGGTCTAGGTTGATCTTGTTCTGGCAGGGGGATTGGACTAGATGGTCTTTTGAGGTCCTTTCCCATCCCTAATGTTCTGTGTTCTGTGATTAACTTAGGCTTGATGATCTTAAAGGTCTCCTCCAATCTAACTGATGCTACTGGCTGAAGCACTGTGTGTCCGACTGAGGCACCAAAACCACAGAGAACAAAATAGTGTTTTCCAGCCTTTACCATGGTGCCTGGAAAAACTGTTTGATGCCATGAGCTGCACAGCTGCTGGGGAAAAGTGTTCTTGCGCCAAGAGAAATGTTCCCAACCTACTGCTGGCCCTTGCTAAAGCCGAGTGTATTTCTAGCTCGGAGTGCAGAGACTATTTGGTGACAAGCGTTGCTGGCAGCTTTTACGTGTCAGCGTCAGTGCTATGGTTTTAGAGAGAGACCCACTCCTGAGCAGAGGCTTAATCCATAGACTAGATCCATCTTGTTCAAAAGCTGGAAGAGAACAAGATTTATAACGAGGCCCCAAAGAGCTGAAGGGTGCCAGGATTTCATTTCTGTGAGCCTTTGGGGTCCTGTCCTTGACTCTGAGGATTTTACGATTTGCTGTTTTCTGAAATATTTCTGTAATGAGAATAACTTTTTCTCTTACTTACGTGCAGTAGGGCTATGTTGTAATTATTGGGTCTTCATTTTGGTTTCATTCACAGATTAAAGCAGAGAGTTTGTCTGGTGTTTGAACCTCTTAGAGGAGGATCCCAAAGCTACTAAACCTGAATTCTGACAGCGGTTGCGTTTTGCAATAAAAGATTAAATTCATAAGTGACTAAGCAGACGAAATTTCAAATAATTTTGTCTCCCTTTAGTTGCACTTATTTCTGATGGAAAAAAAAAGGTTTCCCACCATTATGGTTTCTGAATTGCTCAGTCAGAGATGTTATTTTTGCTGTGCTTCACCAAACATGTGATAGAAACTGAAACCTTCAGCCAAGAGAGTCCAGTCTTGCACACAGGTCTCAGCCAGTGTCTGCCGAGCACGAGGCCATAAACCCACAAAATGTTCCATTTCCAAGGAAACAGAAAGCTTCTCTGGTTGAATAAATGCCCACCATTTATTAGTCATTATTGCTACCACACTGCTTTCTGACTATTTTCTCTAGCTAGAAGAGTATGTGCTTCCTAGCACAAAATGGAACGAGGAGCTGGCAGTCACTGTAGGGCAGAGACCGCATCTGGAATATTGTGTCCGGTTCTGGGCCCCTCAGTTCAAGAAGGACACGGAACTACTGGAGAGAGTTCAGCGCAGGATCATCACAGTTTCACCCCAACACTCACAGCACTCACCCACGAGCCTCCCCGGAAAAGTGTGGTTCAGAGGTGACCTCCTGAAGAAGTCTGCTGGATTGGTGGCCCTGTGACCTCAGTCAGGGTGTGCAGACAAGTACTTGCTGAGGTTCTCAAAAGCTCTTAGGCACCTCTTTCACCTTGAAATCAACACAATACCCCAGCTGCAGCCTGTCAAGAAAGTGAAGTGGGAGCTAACAGGGGAATCTTTTATTACAAGGATGTGCTGAGGAGAAAAGTGTGGCCCTCCTTCTTCTGAACACTTTCCAGAGGAGTGCTTGGTGCTTCGGAATGCACATAGCTAGATGGCCCCACTATGTTCAAGAGCCTTCTGTGTTCTGGAGACAAAGGGAAGGGCGACATACTCAGATTTTATCTGTTGGCTCAGTGACCCTGCAGGTAGTTCTCCCTGGTCAGACTGGTGAGACCCACCAACAGAATCCAACTTGTTTCCCCAAGAGAGTCATCTGCACACAGGGCAGCATTTTAACACCTCAGGGCTAATGATGCATCTGCAGCTACTGACAGAGAACTGTGATCACCACGAAGATGCTTTTCACTGGCTTAGAGCCTGACTTTTAGAGGCATTTTCATTCCTCAGGAAAAGACATTCCCCAGCTCAATGGAGAAGGGAAGCCCTTAGCCAGTGCATGCTACATCCTTGCTGTAGCTGCACAAAGGTGTAACATGGAAGTAAAGGTGGACAAAAGGTGTTTGCAAAGCCCAGGATGAAAGCTGTATGATCTCCTCACATTGGAAATTAAATGGCAAATAGCTGATACCCAATTTAACCAGCACTATTGCTGCAAGTTTAGGAAGCTACAGGTCCTGTTTCAGGAGTGGGTAAGGTACTGAAAGGTTTAGAAAAGAGCTACAGTTTTCAGGTAGATTAGTGGCGGGCAAGACATTTGGCTTTAAATTGAGAGCTGAAACAAGAAATCCAGGTTTTAGGTTGCTAATATCCCATAACTAAGCTGGGTAAGTTCTCAGATCACAGTGCCAGAAATAAAATGATTTGGCTACTGTAAAGAACAACCCCATGTACCAGTATAGGCTGGGGACTGACCTGTTGGAGAGCAGTGGAGGAGACAGGGACATGCGAGTCCCGGTGGACAGCAGGATGACCATGAGCCATCAGTGTGCCCTTGTGGCCAAGAAGGGGTGGATCAGAAGAGGAGTGATTAGCACTTCAAGAGAGGTTCTTCTCCCCATCTACTCTGCCCTGGTAAGGCCACATCTGGAGTATTGTGTCCAGTTCTGGGTCCCCATCATTTGAAGAAGGACACAGCACTGCTGGAGAGAGTACAGCGCAGAGCCATGAAGATGATGAAGGGAGTAGAACACTTCCCTGATGAGGAAAGGCTGAGGGAGCTGGGTCTCTTGAGCTTGGAGGAGACTGAGGGGTGACCTCATTAATGTTTGTAAATATGGAAAGGGCAGGAGGATGGAGCCAGACTCTGCTCAGTGTCATCTAAAGATTGGACGAGGGGCAATGGGTGTGAGCGGGAACATAGGAGGTTCCTCATCAATATGAGAAGGAACTTGTTCACAGTGAGGATGACAGAGCACTGGAACGGGCTGCCCAGAGGGGTTGTGGAGTCTCCTTCTCTGGAGATGTTTAAAACCCACCTGGACATGTTCCTGTGCCACTTGGTCTAGATGATCCTGCTGTGGCAGGGGGATCTTTCGAGGTCCCTTCCAATCCCTAATGTTCTGTGATTCTATGACTTTGCAGGATGGCCAATCCTGGTTGGTTCTGCCCAAAGTAGGAAAGGGCAGTACTTCCTAGAAATGTCCCAAGCCCCAAATCAGTACAGCTTCATTTCTGAGATCCCTATGCTCTACAAAGTGAGTGCAGTGGGTATTCTGTGTTTGGACTCTGATCCATCCCCTATTGTCATGGATTTGGGCAGCATCAGAACTGCCATACACTGAAACTGCTGCTGCAGCTTTGTGAGTCTTCCACTCCCAACGTAATTTTCTCTATTTATAAGCTCTATTCACGCTCTTTTCCCAAGAAATGCACAACTCTGCTGCACCTGTTCTGTGTTTTAGCCTGGACAGCCTAGAAAGTATAGTTCAGATCTTCACCTCCAACCCCAGATAACAAAGGGACTGCCACTGATGCCAGTAAGGTAATGGCAAGTGTCATCACCACTGAATTATTTCAGAGGCGGCAGCCATGTAAGAACACACCTTTTTATTATGAACTGATGCTTTTAAAGGTTTGACACTAACTTTGTTAGAATCTGAATTTTCAATTAGGTTAATTTATTTAAGTATAGACACAAAGTATTTAATCAATGTAGAACAAAACACAATAAACCCCTGAGTGACCTGCTCTGATTTAATTCGTAACTGACACTACTTGAGCAGAAAATTGGGCTGGACAACCTCCAGAGTCCCGAGTTTTCCTGTGGTCATAAATAACCCTAGGAAGGTTGTGATAGGTCTGGAATCTGGACATCCCACATCACACTGATGTCACCACAGTTGGAAGAACCTCTCATCCTCTTGTGGCATTACTGTCTCGCATCACACAAGACAAGTTTAAATAGCTCAGTGGCTGTAAAAAAATGTAGAGTTTATTGTCTCAGTTCCTGTTAACATCAATACTTGCAGTTGTGTCTCCTAATGACCATGTTTGATAATTTTATCCTGTTCAGTTCAAGGTAATTGCCTGATGCCACTCAAATACTGTTTTAGAGTAATCAACAGCAATTTTTTGGAAGCTCACACATAGCTGTTTTGAGTTATTCTGAAGACAAATTGAAATGCTAAAATGATTAGCGAAAATCATTTTGAATTAGTCACTTCATTAGCTGTTCTAGAAACAGGGGAAATTGGAATTCTGGGGAGTGAAATGGTTTGGCTGCGAGAAAATATTTGCTCAGGTACAAAACTGTCATTAAGGGGATGAGCAAGTGTGTATGTTGCTTAATCTCGCTCAATGATTTTGTTTCCAGAGCTTTATTTGCCCTCCAGGATACTGAGTGGCATTGGTGAAACAAGCTCAGGAGAAACCCATCTCCATAAAAAAAAAATCAACATATTAAGCTAGAATTGGCTGGGACACAAATTAAGTTCTGAAAAGGCCAGGAATATTTGTTTCATGGGAGAAACTCTCTATTACACAGGTTCCTATTTCTCAGAGAGTATTCACAGAATCGTAAAATCATAGAATCATAGAATCATTAGGGATTGGAAGGGACCTCGAAAGATCATCTAGTTCAATATCCCTGCCACAGCAGGATCACCCAGACTAAGTCATAGAATCAGTCAAGATTAGAAGGGGCCACAGGATCATCCAATTCCAACCCCCCTGCGATGGGCAGGGACACTCCACCCTAGATCAGGCTGGCCAGAGCCTCATCCAGCCCAGCTTTAAACACCTCCAAGGACGGGGCCTCAACCACCTCCCTGGTCAACCCATTCCAGGATCTCAGCACTCTCACAGTGAAGAACTTCCTCCTCACATCTACCCATTCAACCAGCTTGTTGAAGGAACTGACCTACAACCTGAAATCTCACAGACTCACAGAACATTAGGGATTGAAGGGGACCTTGAAAGATCATCCTGTGGAGTCCCTCTGCCACAGCAGGATCCCCTAGATCCAGTTGCACAAGAACATGGCCAGGTGGGCTTCAAACATCTCCAGAGAAGGAGACTCCACAACCCCCCTCTGTTCCTGAGCAAACATGATTCTCTTTAGTGGCTGTAAAGAAACTGAGATTTTCCAATGGATCTGGAAATCAGTTTCTGTTAGACAACAAACCTCTACTTGGATTCACTGGATTGTGAAAAATGCAAAAAAGACTCCTCAGGGGTGTCAGTGGAGTGAAAAATTCTGTAAGAAATGCAAAAATCCGAAAGGGCAGCGATCACAACAAAACATTGACAACGCTTGCTCTGAGTCTGGTTCTTTTTAGAAATATTTGCACCCGAGTTTGTGGTCTTGTGCCAGGAACTGGGGTCACATAGATTTACCTATGCTGATTCTGTGCCATTGTAGGTGTTAGAAGACTAAATAAATGCTCCTCTAACAACCTTGTCCTGTTGCCTGAGTAAAGTGCAGTTTATACATTCATTGTAAATAATGACATGAGCCAATCACTGTGTTTTTGAAGCCTGATGGAGTAGTCAGCTGGTGGCGTGACAAACACGAACTGCTGCTGCAACCAGCAGTGGGAGAATAGACATGACTTCTCAGATTTTTAATTTTCATTAGTTTGGATGAGGAAAAGAGAAATAGATGTCTCCAGCTGTGTACAAAGACAGTTCCTCTGGCAGCCACTACCCCAGTTTTATTCAAACCACTGGATTATTTGCAAGGTTGGTTAGGATTCAGAGAGTTAACGAAGAGCAAAGGAAAATGACTGTGTTTTTACTGAAGACATCCATCATTTTGCTAGCTGGAGTTATCTCTTATTGCTGGGAAATGTGGCAAACTCAGTCTGATCCTAAAAGCAGGGGAGATAAAATGCTTTAAATTATCACAAGTTTTATAGCAGAGTATGACTCCTAAACTCCCTTGGAAAAAAAAAAGAGAGTTATGACAATTGGAAAGTTCCTTATGAATTCTGGTTTATATTATGAAATCAATGTGCCATAAATGACTGCTTGCAACTGAGATGTGGCTTTGGGACTGCATGCTAGCGAGGATCTTTGTGTCTCCACGTTGTCATTTTTGATGGAGATAGCCTGATGTCTGAAATGGAGGGAGTTTGACATGAAACATATTAATTTGGAGAATGGGTTCTCTGTCCAGGAGAAAGAGGCATTAATGGTGCTGCAGAGTAGTGGCAGAATCTGGGGGTGAAGGGGCTGCCAGAAAATCATCTGGAGGAATCACAGACAGGCACAAGCAGCTGGGTGAAGCCCAGGCACCTTTTAAAGACAGACTAGACTATTTCAATTGATGAGGATTTGCAATGACCATCTAGTCCAGACTCAGCAGAGACCATGTACCAGCAGCCCACATGACAGTGATAAATGAAGAACAGTTGCATCAGACCAGACATGTCCAGTTCCTCAGAAAATAATGTAAATCCATGGGAAATGTGTAATAATGCTTTTCCACAACAGTCTGGATTGCAGAAGCAACCTGAAGTGCCTGCAGGGCAATTCTCCCTCAGAAGGAACTGCCATGTTTCCCAGTTCTCCCAGAAGAAACTGCCATGTGCACGTGCAGAGCCTTCTGTGGTGTTTTATCGAGATGTGCAAGCTGTGGTGATCCCCGACCCACGGCACATTGCTCCCGTGGCCTCTGACACAGAGACAGGAAATAAAGAAGCTAATTGTGAAATGCCTAAGGGAATTCGCGGGGGAACTCACGGGGAAGGCGCCGCCTTCGATCAGCACAAAGCACGTTGCTCAAGAGCTGTGGGAGTCTGAGAGGAGCCCTACTGGGCAGTATCTGCTGGAACTGGGCATAAACCTGTCTCCAAGCTACTCGGCCTGTTTGCTTTCATCCCCACACTCTATGCAGGCATGACTAGGAACATGATTTAGTGGTGATTTGGTAATCCTGGACCAGTGGTTGGACCTGATGATCTAAAGGTCTCTTCCCCTGTGGTTCTGTAGTTCTGTGACTGCAAGCAGAGCTCCAGCAAAGGATTGGCTTAAAATATGGAGTGGTCTGGGAGGTCAGTGCTGATACTGGGAATCTGATGGCTGAGAAACTGTTTCTATGGAAATCTACCAGAAAGCTCAGAGTGGGTAGAAGAGTAGGACATTGTGTCATAGTTACTCAGACCAAGGAAACTTGGTCTTGCTGTGCAGAGATGCAAACACAGTCCCCAGTTACAGTTAAATGGCAGAAGGTTTCATTCTCTCTTTCCAACCAGTTGCTGGGAAGGGAGTAGAAAGCATTAAAATGTTTTTTAGAGCTCTGAGATGAAGATTTGCACATCACACTGGGTGTCAGGAGGATGGAGCCAGGCTCTACTAAATGTCATCTAGTGATAGGACAAGGGGCAATGATTGTAAGCTGGAACACAGGAGGTTCCACATCAATATGAGAAGGAACTTCTTCATGGTGACAGTAACAGAGCACTGAAATAGGCTGCCCAGGGCAGTTGTGGAGTCCTCTTTACTGGAGATGTTTAAGACCTGCCTGGATGTGTTCCTGTGTGACTTGGTCTAGGTGATCCTGCTGTGTCAGGGGGCTTGGACTAGATGATCTTTCTAGGTGCCTTCCAATCGCTAATGATTCTATGATTCTATGATTCTATGAAGCAGTCCTCTTCACAGTGATATCAATTCCATTATCTCTAGAGAGGAGAAAAGGCACTTCTGCTTAGTAGCTATTAGTCCTGTGATGCTTTGGCTGTGTCCGACTCCTGAACCAGACTTTTAGAGTCTTAGAATTGTTTGGATTGGAGAAGCTCTCCAAGATCATTGAGTCCAACCACTAACACCATTGTCCCAAGTCCACCACTAAACCCTTGCCCAAAGCTCCAGGTCTACACAACTTTTGAACGTGCTCAGGGATGATGATTCAACCCCCTCCCTGGGCAGCCTGTTCCAATGCCTGGTGACCCTTTCAAGAAAGAAGTTTCTCCTAATGCCTAATCTTCCCAGTGTCTAGCTTTATACACAGTCTCATGAACTGCTGTTGCCTGCCTGCGTGAGGATACTCTTTTTCATGAAGATTTGAGAAAGCTTGAGAGTTGTTAAAATTCAGGCTTACCAGCAGTCAAAAAATCCAGCAAGCCACAGCCTGTCCATAACCACAACCGGCAGCGTGGTGGACTTGGCTAAATTTCAGATAATCGCAGAGTCACAACTCCATTAACCTGAGAGATAGATGGAAATCCAAATAGGATTAATCATTGCTAGCCCTGCTTGACCGATGCACGTTTGCATCTTTGCTAAAGTGTGATTTGTTCAAAGCACAAATACCTGCTAGACCTGTATGGCCACAGAATCTCTTTCAGGTCTGGTTGATCAGAACGGATCGTTTTGAGAGGAGTCAGGCAGCCTGAATGCTTTGCATTGCCGTCACAGGCAAGAACAAAACTAACAGTACCCTCACATGGAATGTGTTTTTAGCAGCATTAACTACTGTTGGAAGCACACCATAGGTGATTTAAATCACTGATGTGCTATGAAGATTCCTTGTGCTTTTTCTTATCTCTAATCCCATGGCCTTTTCAGGGGACAGAAGGTGAAGGAAAGGTGAGGGTGTTGCTTAATTTCTGAGGATAAACACTATTTTTCTTATAAAGATTTATAAAAAGCAGAAATCTTCTTCATGCCTGCCACAGACAAGCAATTAATTCAAATGTGGATGTTTTCTCTGTTTCTGAGTCCTAACATTGCCCACGTCAGGGTGGATATATAAATATGCATTTGAAAATAGATATTTCCATGAGTCTGCAGCATCTATGAATTTTGAAGACAGTAGAATTTTGTAGAGGTGAAAGATATCAAAAACAGCTTCAGGCTTTGTGGCTTCCACTTATGTAACCTAGAGATTTTTTCCCAGCTATCTAGATTTTATGTTCATCTTTTCCTTTGAATATCATCTGCAGCAGACTGGTTCTGATCTTTATACCACCTGTTAGCAAAACCCTTTGAGCAATTCTAAGGTGCTGTGTAGCTGTTCATCCATGATAAAGTATTTTGACGGGGCTTGTCTGAGTTCTGGTTCAGATACCTAAAACCTTACTCTGTCTCCATAGTTCAACAGAAAAATGTGTTTCATCTGAAGATTTGGCCTCACCCTGGCAATCACAGCACAAAACTTCTTCACAGTGAGGGTGACAGAGCACTGGAACAGGTTGCCCAGGGGGGTTGTGGAGTCTCCTTCACTGGAGATGTTTAAGAGCTGCCTGGATATGTTCCTGTGTGACTTGGTCTAGGTGATCCTGCTGTGGTGGGGGGATTGGACTAGATGATCTTTCGAGGTCCCTCCCAATCCCTAATGATTCTATGATTAGGGATTGGAAGGGACCTGAAAAGATCATCTAATCCAATGAGAGCTCGAGTCATAGAATCATAGAATCATTACGGAGTCACTGAAACTGCTGTTTTCTTGAACTCCTGCCTGCTTTCTACTGGAATATTCAGACTTTAGGAGTTTGTTTATTGGTTAATGCAGTAACATCCTCAGTGGAAAAAATTATATTTTGAAAAAATCCCACAAGAACTTTGTTTTGTTGAAAATTCAATTATAAGGTGATTAGGTAGTAATTTTCAGATAAATCTGAGACTTGCATTTCTAGCAGTCCCTAATGCCCAAACCAATCTCCTGAAGATAAACCTGGCCTTTATCTTTTTCAGCTGCAGCCAACCTTATCCTTGGCTCCTGCAGTGAGGAGCAGCCATGAGATTGAAGACATGAGAGACAGCCATGTTCTCAAGTTCTCAAGAGCATTCCACTTTTCTTGACAATGACCCCAAGGCTTTGAAAGTCTCATTGCTGCCTTCCTGAGCTTCAGCTGGGACACTCATGAAAGAAGCCACATCAGAACCAGCAAGACCAGAACTCAGAAATGCTGAGCTGCTTCATCAGCCCAGAGTCTTTATTTCAATCTAACAATTTCTCCCCAGCCAGCTTCTAAAACTGTTTCTTAATCCTCTTTTCCAAGTGCTAGAGAAGTACAATTTTCAGTATCCCTCTTCTGCTATATTCTTGTGTATTTGTGGCTGCAGATGTGTCTTGCTGTTCCTCAGGCTATATAATTGTGCGTCTCCATACGAGTTTAACTTCCTCTGACATGAACGGAAGCCACAAGTGCTCTTGTGGAAAAATGTTTTAGACAAAGGAATGTTCAGCCAGGTGGGATTTTTCTGTTAATTCATTTTATTGCATTTCTAGAAGAAATATTTCTTACTGTGGGAAATGATCAGAAAATGGATTTGCTTCATGATAGTGACTCCACCACTTCCCTGGGCAGACTGTTCCAATGCTTGACCATCCCTTTCAGTGAATACATTTTTCCTAATGTCCAGTCTGAACTTCCCCTGGCACAGCTTGAGGCAATTTCCTATAGTTCCATCACAAATGACTTGGAAGAGGAGACAAACCCCCACATCTCTATATCGTCCTTTCAGGTAGTTGTAAAGGGGGATAAGGTCTCCCCTTAGCCTCCTTTTGTCCAGACTAAACAAAACTAGTTCCCTCAGCCACTCCCCATAAAATATGTCCCCCAAGCTTCTTCACCAGCTTCATTGCCCTTCTTTGGACATGCTCCAGCATCTCATTGTCCTTCTTGTACTGAGATGCCCAAAACTCAAGCAATATTTGAGGTGAGGTCTCACTAGTGCTGAGTACAGGAGGACAATCGCTTCCTTAGCCCTGCAGGCCACAGGATATAAATCTCTCATCCTTGTAGGGAGCTACAAACATTTTAGGAACTACAGCTGTGCTTCTCTGCCCTACAAAGCCAGCCCATACTAGGTCATGTAACCCTTGTGTTCAGAACAGGATGGATTAGGCGTTGTCTACGCTCTCACACCTCTTCAGATTCTGTTTTCTTTCATTTCTTCAACATATTAATTCATACACTTTTTGTTAGCCAATTCTGTTTTCATTTCACATGCAGTGGATTCCTTGTCCACGTAGCCACTGCTTCTTCAATTGCAGCTTTTCCTTCTTTCTGTACTTTCTCCTTTTTTAATGCATATTTATCTTTTAATTAAATCACCAGGAGGCATATTTAGAGCCCCCAGGGTTCACTTTGAACTACATGGAGGAAAAGGCTTACTTTGTGCTATAAACAAAATGTGAATTTGAATTAATTGAAGGAAACGCTTTGGCTATGATAGACTTGTTTCTGAATAATTAATTGTTTCATGCAGAAAAGCAAAGTTATGGCCCTCAGTTTTGCTTCTGGTCCTAGCAGTGTCAGTGTGGAGCTGATATGAGCTGAATTAGTCTCAGTCAGTGTTGCTTCAGCCAAAAGAAATCTCTGGCTCTAAATCATGATAGACAAAGCATTTGGTCTCGCTAGTAAGATCCCACCTGGGATGGATGGAAAAGTGCCAGTGTGGGAATGGATGGATGGAAAAGGAGCCTGTGGGGAGGAAGGGGCAAGAGCATGTGTGCCCAACTCTAACTTCCCTCGGCTTCTCAAAGTTTTGGTTTGACGACAGGTCTAGCAGGTGTGCCTGTGGCTTGTTGTCCAACACTTCTTGTGGAGTTTGAAGGAAATCATTAGAATCATTAAGGTTGGAAGAGACCTACGAGATCATCAAGTCCAGCCATTAATCCAGTGCCACCATGTTCCCCATTGCCACACCTATTCATTTTTTAACATCTCCAGAGAGAGTGACTCCATCACCTCTCCAGTCTGTTCTAATACTTGACCATCTCTTTCAGTGAAGAAAATTTTCCTAGTGTCCAATCTAAATGTCCCCTGAAACAGCTTGAGGCTGTAATCCTTGTCCAAAGAGCTCTTGACTGAAAGGTAAGGACTCTGCCAAGCTCCATTATAACTTCATTCCCTTCTACCCTGCACCTCTTTACTAATTATTAACAGTTTGTTCTTCCCCTCCATGAAGAGCCCTGCAACAGATGGCAATCACACACACCTTTACGTGATGCATAAATGCTGCATGTCAGAAATGACCATTGGCCATGGTAGTCAGAGAAGGGTATCAATACAGAGTTAGAGAAAAGAGGCTTTTTTTTGAGGAGTATAATAGATATTATCTTGGACAACACTGTTATTTAACATTTCTTGCAGTGCATGACAAATGCCACTGGCCACTGAACATCAATTTGTTCAAATGTTCATGAAATTAAATTAATGGGAGTGGCTCTGAAATGCAAAGAGACACTTCCAGATTCCTATTAATTGGAGATATTGAAGATAGATGACAGAAGGTATTTCCTTCACCTTCCTAGTCTTTCCCAAAGCTCCTGCTGGCAGTTTCCTAGAAGCACTTGGCAAAACAGCTCTCTGGTCTAACCCATGACCAGATGTGTGATCTTACTCATAGCTGTGTGTTTCCCATGAAGCCAAGAATCCTCAGATCCAGGTTATTGCTTAACAGCACAAGTTTTCTCAACAGCACAAGCATGAGGCAGAGGAGAGACAAATCATAGAATGATTTAAGTAATTTCTCAGTAGTTAGAAGGAATAAATGGCTTTGCCCTTGCTCCTTTCTCAGGATCCTGGGACTTGACACATCTGTCAGCCTTTACCAACAACATTTTTCATAAATTCCATGAAGGTCACATCACCCTTGGGCAGCATCTACCCTCAAGCCCTGATTACTGGCTGTGAAAGACATTAGAAAAACAACAACATGGAATCTTATAGTGCAGTCATGCCAGAGAAGAGAAAGGCAGCTTAAAAACAACCCTTAGTTTCACATATAACAAAAGGGGGAAGATGTGAGTGATTTTGAGTGTGCAAGAAAGCTTTGAGTGGAATGACTCATTCCTACCCAAATGGTCTTACAGTGATGTGGTTTTAGTTTTTCTGTGCCATAGAATGCTATCAAGATAAGAAAGTCTTCAATGTTCTTTATAGAATAAAGGAAAATTAAGTGTAGGAAAAACTCTTAAAGTCTATCAGTCTTTACAAGGTGTTTATTTTCCTTCTGCGTGAGATAATTCTTAGCAGGAGTTTGGAGAAATATTGTTAGAGTCTTGTCTTCCTGGAATTAGAAAACTATGAAGTCTGAAAAGAATCACACCCAAGCCTGACTTAGAAGTTTGATCATGGATTCAGAAGCTGATTAGAAAGAGAGATTTGCAGAGTAGTGCTACGAATACTGAAATCAGTTTTGCCTCTAAAGAGTTATAATTCCTCTCTGCTAACAGAACTCTCAAAGAGATTTATTTTCTCCCACTGAACAATGCGAGCCACAAATATCTGAAGTGTTATTATTTTCACCATGAATTTCTAGAGTGCAACAGTCAGGACAAAGTAGCTCCTTCTACGGAATCGCCCTTTGATATATAAAGTTCAACCCTGAATTAATGAACCTGTGCATTAATGGATCTGTTTGTACTTCTACCACTGTATAGCTACCGTTTTGTAGTGTTTTAGAAATCTGGATGATCATGTTTTTCCATTTACTTGTAAGTTTTTCTGTCAGATTCTTCTTTCTAATCAAATAAATGTGTCCAAGGGAAGAGCTGTCCTTCATGCTGGGCAGGGAGCTGCTGATGTTGCTGTGGTCTAATTATTCCTCCAGGGAAAGAACCCAAAGCTTGAGAATCTAGTGCTCAAGACTAAAGTTTAGAGCCCAGTGAGACCCTCTACTGGACTGCAACAAGCTGTGTGATGTGGTGAAAAACACCCAGGAGCAGAAACTCCTCTAAGGAATTAATCTACTGAATGGGCCTACAGACCTGGTGCTCCTTGCCAAAGAGCTGAGGAAGGTTCAATAGAGGAGAAAATGTCTGCCTGTGAAGGCAAGTTACTTCTGTCAGCCCTGTTGATCTGGTTTAGAGATGTGACATACCTATATGACATGGAGCTTAAGGACATGGTTTAGCAGTGGACTTGGTAGAATTAGGTTAATGGTTGGTCTCAGTGACCTTAAAGGTCTCTTTCAACCTAAACTACACTTTGATTCCATGATTCTGTGTCTAGAATTGTAACTCTGCTTAAGTGTATTTAATATAGAGGTCCCTAATCCTGACAGCTGGACACAGTCTGAAATACAGTGAATAGGGTTATTACTGTGGTTGCTGCAAGAATTTCTGAAACATGACAGAAAAGACCTGGGGGGGTGTTGTCCATTTATGGGTGCTCCTGAGGCACCTTTTGGGTAACAATGGGCCAGACTGTCCTGCCTTATCTTATTTTCCTGAAGCCATTTTCTGTCCACTAATTCAGTTCCATCAAAGATCAACACAGTGTCAGTGCCAAGCTGGATACTTATCTGTTAACCACAAGATGATCTAAATATTCCTCTGAGCTACTCAACGTCCAGAAAAGGTTCAGATTTGCTCTCATCCATGCAGGTGCAGAAGGCAGCTAACTATTACCATCTGCTCTCTGGAACTGAATTTGCAGGGGCATCCAGGAAACAGACATCTGTTTGGAATCGGATCTCACAGGAAATCTTTGCTGAACCACATTGCAAGGCGGGGGTAAGACTGAAAAAAACTGCAAGGGGAGACAAACAACTCATTGATCACTAGTGAAAAGAAAAGGTAGGCTAAGAGGGACAAAGCTGTTTTCCCTGTAAACACTGAGGAAATGAGAAACCCACTTGCACATTTCAATGAAAGGCAGACTTTCAGGTGCTCTGGCCATTTACACTGTCTATCAGGGAAGATCTCTTTGTTCAGCGTTGGCTGAACTGTAGGTAAGCACACACGGAGCTCTGAGCTTCTTGTAGAGACCTGTATCTGGTTTTGTTCCTGACTTTGGGTTCCTGATCTGCTGCCATCACTGCAGCTTCACTGCAGAGTTTGTCCCCTCCTGTTGAATGACTTCTGCCACTTCACGCTTGCAGAAACATGCCACTGACACTTGTGGAGTGTCCTTTTAACCTCCGTACATGCAGCACGGAGACAAAAAGCTGCCATTAGAAGTCCGACGTGCCTGCAGTCTGTTCCTGGCTGGTATATGAAGGTGAATTGAAATAACTTATAATTAGCACCCCACTATCTTGATCATAAGATTTACAAGCTAATAACATGGTCCTTGTTTATCACAGAGTCACAGAATGGTGGAAGGAACCTCTGAAGACCATCTAGTCCAATCCAACTGCTAGAGCAGGATCACCTAGAGAACACCACAAATCAACAAGACCAAACAGGTTCTGGAAGTTTCCAGAGGAAAAAGAGCTTTGTTCTACACAAATTCAGAACACCTCATAAACATGTGTTTACTTTTACATACCTTCTCACCTTGTGACATTGAAGCATGTGCTTCAGGCAAAGTATCATTCTAAGTCCTGCCTTGAACACAATTCCTTCTCTCCCACTTCCATGTGATGGACCATGGTAAGTCTTTCCAGTCATCTTTGCTTTGACTTTCCACAAGTGAAACGATTGCCCCTCCAGGTCATGGTGCCTTTGTGCTCTGGAAAGTGCATGGAGCAGATGTTTTCTTCCATTCATCTGACTTTATCCTTGCATTTGACTTCTGCTTGTTGACACAGATTATAATTGCAGACCCTTCTCACAGCAAACAGTGATAAATCTTCAAAGGAATGTACCGATGGCTCTAAATTACAATGCACAGGTGTACACGGAATACCTCGGGCTACCTGCTAGCTCAGGGTGGTGGGAGATAACAGCCACTAACAGAGCAGCGAGGTTATTTTGAGCAAGTTTCCTTGTGTGCGCCGTTCCTTTGGTTTGGAAAACACAACATTATACCATAATTTGGGCTCGGTTTCATAAGTACAGCCTTGGCTTCCATTCTGATTCAGTCTTCCTCTGCTTCACATTTTCCAGGCATTTCCTGCCAAGCTGCATTTTTTCTTCCTTAGCAGACTGCTCTCTGCTATCTCCCAGTTTCTCATACAAGTCCCTTTAGGTGATGTACTGCTTCTTCTGAGCTCCATGTCTCTTTGCACCATGGAGGAGCGGAAAGTACAGTCTGAAGAACTGGTAATTTGTCAGGACTTTGAGCCATTAATCACCCTGACTAATTCGATCCGGCTAGGACTGAACTGCGTATTGGCTTTGGAAGAGTCCTGGTTCTCCTATCCTCAACCACCACGTGTTTCCTTTTTCTAACATCAAAAAATGAGGATTGGCAATATTTTCCCTCGATACAGGAAATTAAACATCTTTTCACTTTGTTTTCTACATATTATTTCTTAGGTTAATATTTTCTTAAGAACTTTTTTATTATTTCACTACCTGTTAGCTACTAAGAGGAGGTCTTCTCTTACTTCATCCAAATACAGTAGTTCTGAAAAAAAGAGCAAAACTGTAAGTGGGACAGTGATGTTCTTTCTCATTTATAATATAACATTGGCATCTAATCTAGAGAATAGAAGAAGTCCTCCTGCAGTTCAATAATATCTAGAAAAAGTTGTGTTTATTGTGGGGAGCAGAGCACAGACACAGAGTCCACAGAAAGTCCACAGAAAGTCTACAGAAAGTCTCCACTTCTGATAACCATCTAGTGTCTAGAGCAGACTCTGGGCTGGGCTGGAGACCTGAGCAGCCATAATCTTGCCTTGACACAAAAGGATGAGCCAGGTGTTCTTATCAGCAACTAATTTTTCCTGGCAGAAGAAAATAAGACAATGGCTGGACCAGCAGAGAAGCTAATCAGCCATCAAGGACTGTTTGTGCAACTGCTAAACCCATGTAGTCTTTTGGACCACAGTCTTTTCCCACACACACAAGTTTACACATTGATTAGTTTGGAGAAAAGGAGACTGAGGGGTGGCCTCATTAATGTCTATAAATATGTGAAAGGTGGGTGTCAGGAGGATGGAGCCAGGCTCTTCTCAATGTCTAGTGACAGGACAATGGTCAATGGGTGTAAGCTGGAACACAAGAGGTCCTAAATCAATATGAGAAGGAACTTCTTCACAGTGAGGGTGACCAAGCACTGGAACAGGCTGCCTGGAAAGGTTGTGGAGTCTCCTTCACTGGAGATGTTTAAAACCCACCTGGATATGTTTCTGTGCGACTTGTTCTAGGTGATCCTGCTGTGGACTAGATGATCTTTCAAGGTGTCTTCCAATCCCTAATGTTCTGTGATTATGTGAAAACTGAGCCATAAATATTGGTTGTTTTAAAGACTGACTTTGTGGACAAGAACTTAACATCAAATCGTAAGGACAAACTGATGGGTTTTCCTACTCGCCCCCCTCCCCCAGAAAGGGGATGCCTTTTGGTAAGAGTTTGTTCCTCGGCTGTGCAGTGTGTCTGCACCTTTGTTTGTTTGTATTCCTTTAGTGACAGAACATTTTCTGCTGTTAGTTATTTTATCCCGAGCAATCTCAAAGAGTCTGTGTATGTGAATAAATAAGACTATTCATGAATCTAGTGTCAGACCTATAGAAAATAAATAGTGCTATTTGTGCACCCAGCTGCTCCCCTAGAAGAAGAACCAGATCTACACCTTATGGGCTGTTTGTAAATTGGGTATTGGACCTATAGTGATATAGAGACAATACTCCTTAATTAGCACTCCTATTAAGGTATAAATCCAGCTGCACTTAGTCCCTCTGAGGGCTAGCTAGAATACAAGGGGCTTTATTTCTCACCAAAATTGCCCTTCCCTTCACAGAGCAGTTTGTGCATGTTTTGCTTCTGCCTACCTTTAATAATGAGATCATGCAGAACCCACTTGGACAATTTGTTAGCTTGTAGGTGAAATGAAAACACTAACTGATGAAACAAATTGGGCTGTGCTTCTACATGTTGAAGGTGAAGAAGCGATGACTGAGTGCTTCCTGGATTCAGAAGCATTGTTGGGTACAGATCTGTGAAATCTAGGAAAGGAGGACAAAATTCAAGGTTCCTATTGGAAGAAACTGCTGGCTTCCTAGGTTGGGACAAATTCTTCATGGAGAGAGTAGTCAGGCACTGGAATGGGCAGTTGAGTCCCCATCCCTGGATGAGTTTAAAGGTCACTTAAATGTGGTCTTGGGGGATCTGGTTTAGGGTTGAACTTGTAGAGTAGGGTTGATGGTTGGACTTGATGATCCCAAGGGTCTTTTCCAACCTGAATGATTCTATGATTCTATGAGTTGGGAGTGTTCCCTAGTGGGTAGGTTTGGAGTCAGAGCTGACTGAGGCTGAAACGTGACCCTGGAGAATGACAAAGATAAAAAATGCTACAACTCCAGGTTTGCGATGAGGTGGGATGTCTGTCCCTCTGTTATCAGTCTTGCAGATACAAATCACATGTAATCTGAGTCAGCAGCATCATCCTGGGTGTTCAACTGCCTGTAACAGGTCAGGAAATGGAGTAATTTCACATTCTAAAGATCTCCAAGAACCCTGGTAGCCTGCTGTAACCCAGCTTAAGGGTTTATCCAGAAGCCCCACACGCCAGCAATCAAATAGCACAGTAGATCAGCAACGGCTTCTGGCACGGCTCATTCTGACAATACCAAACACTAGTGGGGGGGGTGCAGCTACACTTGGTTCCAAGGTTAGGAAACACACAAAACCATCTTTGGATTACCACCAGGCACGTAGTAGAAGTATTTCCTCTGCATGGTTGTTTGGGTGCATGTTATTTTTGGTAACAGATACCATCATTTACGACACTGTGCAACAGTAAGTTTGCTGAGTGATTAAGTGGCAGCATTATCATTTGTGTAAACTCAGCACTTAGGAAGTCAGGATCTTGATAGCACTGGTGTAGTGTGTTCAAGTGCTCATTTGTCCCAGTAAACTTGCCAAGGCAACTCTCCCTATTCAAGTGCAAGGAATTCTGGTGAATTTCCACCCATCTGCATGGATGTTTGGGATATGAAAAAGTGGATATCATAGAATCACAGAATGCTTTGGGTTGGAAGGGACCCTCAAAGTTCATAGAGTCTAACACCTCTGCAGTGAGCAGGGATATCACAGAACATCAGGGATTGGAAGAGACCTCATCTAGCCCAACACCCCTGCCACAGCAGGATCACCTATAGTAAGTCTCACAGGAACATATCTAGGCAGGTTTTAAACATCTCCAGAGAAGGACGCTCCACAACCTCCCTGGGCAGCCCATTCCAGTGGGCTTCACCCTTTATATGAAGTTCCTTCTCTTCAGCTACTGCAGGCAGAACCCCACACAACCTGACCTTTAATCTTTTCAGGGATGAGTTATCTACCACCTGTCTGGGCAACCTGGGCCAGAGTCTCACCACCCTCATTGTAAAAAATATCCAGATGCTGCAGACTGAACCTCACTCCTTGGACTCAGGAGATGGTTTGAATCTACCTACAAAAGCTGCTTTTAAAAGTGATGGAAATTTTTTAGCCTTTGCAAGGAAAGACTATGTGAAATTGGCTGTTTTGACACCAGTTTTAATTTCAAAGGACAGCTGTAGTTCTGTTCCAGAAAGATACTCAGTAAAGTCAATTCTGTATTCCCAGCCAAGCCCAGTGGAGTCACTGGAGAGTTTCTTTAGATTTCATTTCACTCTATGAAAACAAAAAAATTTCTGTTTGCAAAGGCTGCAAATACTCCAAAGTCCCTGTTGTAGAGTAAACAGCTATTTTTACACAGAAAGATTTCAAGTCAGCAGGACTTTTGTGAGACAATCCTCCAAGAAAGCAGAAATACTGAACACCTTCTTTGCTCCATTTGTATTTCTGGGGGCTGTCTTGATATCAAGCCTCAGACTGCTGAGACTCCAGAGGAAGTGGAGGCAAGAGAGGAGCCTGCCTTGGTTGATGAGGACTGGGTTAGGGCTAAGTTGAGCAAACTGGATGTACACAGATCCATGGGCCCAGATGGGATGCACCTGCATGCACACCCAGCTAACCAGTCTGCACAGAGCAACTGTCATTGCTGTGTGCAATGTTTGTTGATGTGTCACCCTTGTGCCACAGAGGATGAGACTTTGGTGGAGTTGCTTCTATGCACCCTGTTATTATTAGGTCTGTGAGTCAAACTTTAAGAGCTCTCTCAATTTCCAGAGAAAGGCATATTCTGACTCAACGAGTTACATTTATTTTTACCTTTCTAACCCCCAGGGGCCAGAAATTTGCCCCAGCCTCTTATACAAGGGTAAAAAGACGTTCCTTCGAAACCCAAAGCACTGGCTTGTAATAGGACGGATTCTTACACTCAAACCCAGTTTTCACTTAAATATAGAAACTTCCATAAACATTTACTCTATAATAAGTTGTTCTTTTTTTGAAAAGGGAACCAAAACAGTTTTTTGAAGAACATCTGAATATAGAGTGAACCAAGAGCCTGGAATGGCTGAAGGAGAAGAAATATCCACTGGTTTTGAAAAGCACAAGGTATTTTTAGCTGTCTAAAATACCTGATGAAATGTTATGGTGTCCTTGGAAAATTAAAATAAATGCTTTGGTTTGAGTTTTTTTTGGAGGGTGAGAGAACAAAATACTCACTTTTTGCTAACTTGGGAAAAGCCAAGCTCTTAATCCTTGTTGCTCGCCACCGGCGGCGGTTTTCACACTGCACCGTGAGCAAATGCAAAGATGATGAGTCAGATTTTGTAAATGAGGGGTGAGAAAAGTGGGAATTCTATTTTGAGAGGAAGAGGAAAACAGAGTCATGGAAACCATTTAAAGCAAACGTCCTTTGGATATACTGGCTGGAGGAGAAAACACAAAAATAAAGGGGGCAATTTCAGGCACACAAACACAGCTGAAAACTGTGGGAGACAGAGAGAGTTTTTCTTATCCTGAAAAAAGTGCTTATTGCATCCAGAGAGTGTTAAGAAATGGATTTGTTTTATCAACACACATCATTTAACTGGAGACTGGAATGGATTGTTAAGCTTTAAAAGCTGAGCAGAATCTGTAAGTTTAATTTGTGTGTTTTCTGCAGAAACCTTTGGGTTTGGAAAGTTTGAAAGGTGCAGATTATAGACTAAAAAAATTATCTCTCTTTTCCTGAAAAGAAGACTGGCTCATATGCAATAAACCAATTACACGGCCTCTTTGCATGTGCATAATTTTTGTGTGACGTGATGAAGTTGTGATTGTTATTAATTACATCCAGTAATTAATATCATGGCTTCTAACAGAAATTGTAATTGAAAATATAGAAAACACACTGGTCATCAATTGATTAAGTGTATCCTCAATGCCCACATGGGAAAAGTCCATCAGTCAGTAGTTTCAGATTCTAAGCTGATCACTTGGCTTTTCACTGGTTTTAAGTCCTTTGAAAGGTTTACTGCAGATTTGGACATATTGAGGGTAATTTTTCACAGACTCACAGAATTACTGAGGCTGGAAAAGACCTCTAAAATCATCAGGTCCAGCCTGTGACCTAACATCACCACAACCTAGACTAAGTGCTACATCCTGTCTTTTCTTAAACGTCTCCAGGGATAGGGACTCCACCACCTCCCTGGGCCATCCATTCCAGTGCATGATAACCCTTTCCATGAGGAAGTGGTTCCTAATATCCAACCTAACCCTCCCTTGGTGCAACTTCAGGCCCTGCCCTCTTGTCCTATCACTAGTTGCCTGGGAGAAGAGCCTGATCCCCACCCATCTACAACCTCCCTTCAGGTAGTTACAGAGTGATAAGGTCCCTCTTGAGTATCCTCTTCTCCAGGTTAAACAACCCCAGCTGCCTCAGCCTCTCCTCATCAGTCCCTTATCCAGCCTTGTTGCTCCTCTGGACCTGCTCCAGAACCTCAATCTCTTTCTTGAAGTGAGTGGCCCAGAACTTCCCTGAGGAAAGGCCTCACCAGTGCCCAGTACAGGGGGAGAATTATGTCTCTAGTCCTGCTGGCCATACTATCGCTGATACAAGCCAGGATGCCATTGGTCTTTTGTGCCACCTGAGCACACTCTTGGCTCCACTTCAGCCGGTTGTCAACCAGTACTGCCAGGTCCCTCCCTGCCAGGCTGCTCTCCAGCCACTTGTCCCCCAGCCTGGAGCTGCAGGGGGTTATTGTGGCCACAAGGTAGGACCCTGCACTTGGCCCTGTTAAATCTCATTCCATTGGCCTCTCCCCATTGACCCAGGCTCTTCCTTACGTACATTCACTCTGTTATAGAGAGCTCAGGGTGTTCATAAGTGTGATATCAAAATTAATTTGTATTAGATCCATTCTAAAGGGAACACCACCCCTTTTTTAAAAATTGAAAATGTTTTTTAACTTGTTTTACCTAAGTACTAACAGTATGGGGAGCTCAGAAGGTGTGGTGCATGTTGAAGAGAAGTGTGGCGTAGTCTAGGCTTATGTAAATCCTGCTCCAGCCAACACTCAATGTGCTCAGCACGTTGGACAAGACTCCAAAGCAAGTTTGGGACAAGTTGGTTAACAACGACTGACAGCTTCCAAGGGGAAGATACCAACAGAAGAGCATTCAAAGTGTCAAGTTTTGTTCTGAGCTCTTTCTGTTCTTCGTGTCTCTGTGTAGAGCCTACACAGATACATCCATATTCCTTAACACGCCTACAAGCTAGAAAAGGCACTGGTTTATGTGGCTGCATCATACGCTAGATATTTAGCAGTGGGGTCCCTTTTCTAAGTGACAAATGAGTGATTTCAAACCATAAACACCTTGAAATAGCTACACAATCTCTCCAGACCTTCACAGGACCCAACTAACAATGGCTGTAAAGCAGGCAGCTATTAACCAATTTTCCCTTGTATTCCTGCTTTTCAGAAATCCCTTCACCATCCAGATCGGGTCTCTGAGATTAGATTTAACCTTTGAATGTGTGTGCTCTTGTACCCCTTGTTTTTACCTCTGGACCACGACGAGACCTTTTGTACAATTTCCTAGGGAGCTGGGACAGTCAGTAAGGGAGTTGGGCAGTGAGAATCACAGAATCACAGAATGTTACAGGTTGGAAGGGACATTGAAAGATCATCTAAGTCCAACCCCCACTGTTGGAGCAGGATAAACCTACAGTACTGTCTCAAGATGTCCTACATGGGGTTCAAACCCATGACCCCAGGAATTCAGAGTCCCTTGCTCTACCAACGGTATTAACTGTTACTGCACCACAAACCTTTGCTTCCAGTAATCTGGTTTGTATTTATTTATGGTGCATGGCTTACAGACCTTGGGCAGGGTCTTTCGGTTACTTAATAAAGTACAAATATGTAAATGCAGGTAATGTCCTCTGCGCACTGCTTTCAGTTCTTATCTACCACAGCACATTTCCTGGATTTTTATCCCTTCCAGCACTGCTGATAGGAGGTGTTCATTTAAACAAAAAAAAAGAAAGAAAAAGAAACCAGGAATTAATTCTTCATTTCAATAATTCATGGAAAATGAACTGAAACCATATCTGTAACACGTGAGAGCACACGTCTTGAACTGTGTTATTAGTATTCAGTACTGGGACTGTAGCCCTGGAACATGTGCTTAAAACATTGCTGCACCCCTTCAGAACACCATTTCCGTAGGAATTCAGTAATCTGTTGAAATAAGTCGGTGCAGAAAATTGTGACATAATTGGAACGGTTTAATTGCCGGTTATGGCCTTCAGCTGATCCCTTGAAACAACGTTATTAGCATTTAATGTGAAATTTCTGCAGTAAAGAAAGGTGAATTTATTGGGTGAGAGGACAGTCTTCCATTTCACAATATCCACCAGGCAGAAGGAAACATGACATAGTGCCTCCTGCCAGCTTTTACTACACCTGCTCGTAAACTTTCTTGCCTTGAGACTCTACAAAGAGTTTCTGGGAGACATTTGCTGTTTACTGAAGGATCTGCTCTTCCTCCGCCTTTACAGCTAAGCAGGATTTTTATGATTTTTACAATTTTTAATATATTTCACAGGACTTCAGCGAAAAGGGTAGAGAAGTGTAGCTTTCGTTGTTAACAGAAACACGGCGCAGCATGACAGAGGCTGTTGCAGTGTTCAGGTCGCTTACATGACAGTATTTTTCACAGGATTTAAGAGTACAGAAGTCACACTGCTGCCTGAGTGGAACTTCTGCACTCCAGCCTGTTTTGCTGACTCTTGCTTCTCAGATTTTGACATCAAGTCCAGACCTCCTCACTCAGCTGCAAGTCACAGAGCTTTGATAAGCTCAACGTGAGCCAGCAGTGTGCACTTGTGGCCCAGAAGGCAAACCGGGTCCTGGGCTGCATCAGGAGAAGTGTGGCCAGCAGGTCGAGGGAGGTGATTCTCCCCCCCTACTCCTCTCTTGTGAGGCCCCACCTGGAGGACTGCATCCAGTCCTGGAGTCTTTATTCCAAGAAGGACATGGATGTGCTGGAGTAAGTGCAGAGGAGGGCCACGAGGATGATCAGAGGGCTGGAGCAGCTCTCCTGTGNCTGGAGACGTTTAAAATCCGCCTGGACTTAGTCTAGGTGATTCTGCTGTTGTGTGGGAGTTGGACTGGATGATCTTTTGAGGTCGCTTCCAATCCCTGATGTTCTGTGATTCTGTGATTCTGTGATTCTGTGATTCTGTGAAAGGGCAGACACCTGTTACACAGAACATCAGGGACTGGAAGGGACCTTGAAAGATCATCTGGTCCAATCCCCCGCCGCAGCAGGATCATCAGTTCCTATGTACCAGTAACGCATTCTCCAAAGGCAGCAGATTTGAGAACCATGCCAGTTAGAGCAATTTCCTTAAAATATCTTGCTTTTGTACTGGATTTTCCAGCACTGCCTTTGCACTTAGCAATTTTAATTACTTGATTGTCAGAGGCTTTTTTCCTGTTCTCTTCTATAGTACAGTTATCTTTTAAAAGTACAGGATTTGTTGTCCTAAGAACCAACTTCTCTGCAAGGGAAAGTAGAAGATAAATTTGTCTCCCTGATGATAAGGTTTCTTTGCTTTCTAGTGCTGCAGCTGTCACGACACACACATCTGTTTCCTCACAATGACGTGCACTTGGAACTTACTACAATTGCAGTTGTCATTTTTCTACCCACACAGTCACCAGAGATACATGTTTTAATTCAAGCATTTAATCCCTACAATAACACTCAGGCACCATGCAAATATCTTGTTTTCTGGAGTTAACATTCCTCCCTCCACTGTGTAAGAACTGGTTTGCCCTTTCTCAGCACTGGAAACTTGAACAGAGGGTAAAATTCTGTGCTGTTGATGTTATCCCAACCTTTCATAGCTCCCGGCCAGAATAAATGCAAAGACAATTCCACGCTGTAAAGGTTCCTTTTTAAGTGCAGAGAATTCCATTGTCATGGTCATTTCTGGTGCCTGGACACAGAACTTCTTCTTGGTTAATTCTCTCTAATACAAATTGCAGTGGCAGCTTCAGTAGGCCAAGTCAGACTTTCAGATGGTTTGAGCTGTAGAGCTCTGACCTCAGTGAGAACAGCAGTTCTACACTTCAGTGAAGGTGAGCTCTGATCATGCCACGCAACAGCAACAAAGCTAAGAAATACTTCATCGATGATGCAAGCTTTTTGTTGCTGTCCTAAAACACTTCTGTGTCCCTTTCCCCAGTTAACATCTGCATGTTTTAGTGGTGGGCTTGGGTTCAGTTAATGGGTGGACTTAAAGGTCTTTTCCAATGCAAAGATTATGATTCTACAATCAGTGAGATCCTCTTGCACAGATAGCTGGAGTTGCCTCATCTGCAAGTTACCTTGCTTTAGGTAAGGGCTTAGAAATAGCCCTTCAGGCAAGGGTTTTTTCATTATTCCTTTTTTCTTGAGTAGAAATTTTGTCTGAAAAATTAGCAAATCAAGATGTTACACCTAGGTTTCCCCATAAAAACAACTTGAGCTGAGCCTAGACTTGGAGACTCAAAATGCAGTGGAAATGCTGCTTTTTGTTGTCTTGACTGATGATCTAAAGTTATTATACACCAGGCTTTTAAAGGAAAGTTAGTGGAGGTGGCTGCCTGTGGGATAACTGTTTTCAGTTCATGGTTATTTATTCTTCCTTTCTTTCTGTGCAGGCTTCAGTTTTTGGCTCCTGAACGAATGTGTGTCTGTGCTCAGGTCCAGCCATTCCTGCCACACAGCTGTTTGCTCATAACTCTACAATCCACTGCTGGCTCATTATTTCAATGACTGAGAAGAATAAACTTGGTTCAATGAGCTATGTCAGCATAACTCATATATTTCAGAGATGAAAACTGCTTCCTAAGCCAAGCCAAAAACCAGCTCTGCCTTGATCACTGATTTGTATTGGAGACTTTTGGTTGAAAGCTACAACAGTGTGAGGAGACTGGTTACCGCACGAGGTTGCTTCTCTAGGGACTAATCTTTGGATTTCCTAAATCATTCTCTATCAATGAACTCTTGCCATATTTTTAAGTGACTTTTTTAAAAATGATGGTGTCTAGTACATGGAATTTTTTTAAAGTTAGCAATATTGCTGACTAATTAGGGACTAATCTTTGAATTTCCCAAATCCTTCTGCATCAACAATCACTTCACATATTTTTAAGCTAATTTTTTTTAAAATGGTGGTGTCTACTGTACATAGCATTTTTTTTTAAAGTCAGAAGCGATAAAGAATTGGGATTTTTTAATATGTTTTAATGTAGAAAAAGAATCCCCATGTCAGGCACCTATAAAATGGCATTTGAGTGGAAAAGAATTCATGAACACCTCACTTAAGTGCGAATGGTGTTGAAGACCTGCCTGGATGTCTTCCTGTGTGACTTGGTCTAGGTGATCCTGCTGTGGCAGGGGTATTGGACTGGATGACCTTTTGAGGTCCCTTCCAATCCCTAATGATTCTATGATTCTATGAATCAGCATTTTATTTAATATCTGTTTATGATGCATGGTACTAGAAGTCTGGCCTATCCAATCCAGTTTCAGAAAGATTTTAAGACATTAATATTTCAAATCAAGGCAACAGTCAAATTTTTATTTGAAGTAACAAACACATAATAAAGTGTCAATATTATATATTGACTTCCTACCTGTAGAGATGCTCTGATCTTGGGCTTGAAAGAAGTGCTCTTGGAATGTTAACCATTTTAATGACCCCTTTACCTGCCAGTACCCTGTCCCATGGGATTTCCTCTAGAAGTTGCTTGAAAAGGCCAAAGTTGGTCCAACTGAAGGCCAGGGTTGTGACTCTGCTAGGCATTCTGTTCCTGCCACATGAGATCCTGAACTCCACCATCACGTGGTCACTGCAACTGAGGCTGTCCTCAACATTCTCTGCTTCAACCAGACACTCCTTCTTGGTGAGTATAATATATCTATGTATTAACATATTATAAGATATACAACGTTACATATATTTGTATGCATAATAGAGTATATACATGCTGTACATAATATACTTTATTATATATAGAGAGATATAATACATCAACATATTAACATGTTATGATATATAATATTGTATATATTCATATATATAATGAAGTATATATTAATATATTTTATTGTAATCAAGTATTGCTGAATGATTGATGTGCCAAAACAATTCATCAAAGTTTTTAAATCAATGTGTTTTCAGAATGTGTTACTGAAAAAAAAAGAAAAGAAATAGATCCAGTACTTATATGAGTGACAAACAAATTCCAATTAGGAACAAAATTCATATAACTAAATGAGAGCTCATTAAAAATTCATCTTGGGATGAATCTTTTCTAATAGAATGATGTCCTATATTAATAGGATGTTCAGCCTCACAAGGAAGAAAATTTTAATTTGGCTTCTAAGAGATAAGTGATTCGATTTTTAATGCTGTATGCGACAGTGTGAGCCCTCAAAATAATGACATACACACATGTTCTGTGAGAACTTCTAGTGCTGTGACATTCATTATGGACTTGCTGTTCAGCACCAGTCAGTACAAAATGAACTATTTGTACATGTTTATTAAAAAAATCAAATCTGACCAGACAATTTCTTCTGCGACTGTACAAGCACAAAGATGTAGACCCAGAGTCTGCTTTGAGCAAGGATTAAGACTGAAGCGGGTGCAGGCGAGTACGGCTGACTTGCTCACAACAAGTAGACCAGCATTATTGTAGATGTCATCCTGTATAATTTATAGAGCAATTTGCAGTCCTGTTGGCTTGAATCAGTCATACTTAAAAACAGAGGACAGACTGCAAAGCTACATGAGTGTACAACTCTTAAACTGCAGAGCAGCAACAGAAAATTACTTATTTGTGTTAATAGGGGCTAAATGACATAGGGAGGGATGGAATGGCTGGTTTTGAGCTGTCAGGGTTGGCAGAATGAGAGTCAGGATTGCTTCTGAAGGGGTTTTGCAATCCCTACTTCATTTAGCAAAGCCAGTAGGTTAGTTTTTAGTGGGACACAGTTATAGCCTTCATCCAAGTGTTTGCTACTTGTGTCAGTGTATCATGGCACAAACACAGACAGTTATGTTGATGACTGAGCTGCACACAGCCTACAGCAGGAAAACTGGACAATCCAGAAGAGCACTGAGAAAGAGTTATGATGCCATTACCTGTCACAAACCCTATACAGATGGAGCTCTACAATTTACACAGAGCCAAAGTCAAGTGGAAGGTCTAAAGGAGACCAAAAGACCTCAAAAATCACCACAGAATAATAACTTGTGGATATTACATGGGAATTTGCTTTTCAGTTTAGAGCTTGATGCTACTGGTGAGCTATCAGATAGACTCTGAGAAAAGGCAGGTTTATTGCCAGTGTTCTTGCTAAGGAGATAAAAGAAAACCCAACCATCCTGCATGTTTGATTTATAATTAACAGGAATAAAGCTCTAACCACAAATATAGCTGCCACATCTAGGCATGGTGTAAATATTTTATGCAGTGCTTCAGAGTTGCATATAATGTGCACCATAAAATTTGAGTATTGCAGTAAATGAAGTTATTAAACCTTTAAACAAGAAATTCTGACTCTCACATTATGGAAACACTGGTGTGTTTGAACAATGATCCCATAAACTGGAGCATGCAATAAAAAATGCTTATCTCTTTGCAGAATGTGTAGGAATGTAAGTGTCTCATAAAGCTGGTAAAGACGGAAAGCTGAAGGTTGAAAGGACATGCTTTAGGTAAAGGTTAGTTTCTGAATTCTGCTCTCGTATTCTTAAATGATATTTCCTGTTCTAAGGTGTAAACTGTTCTTTAAGAAGGGACACGGCCCATGTTATTCCCGGGTCAGATTGTAGGTTTAGAAACTAGATAGATTTAGGAACTGTAATTCTGTGATACACAAAACTTCTTCATTGAAAGGGTCACCAGGCATTGGACCAGGTTGCCCAGGGATGTGGTTGAATTGCCATCCATGGACTTGTCTAAAAATCACGTAGATCTGGAGCTTAGGGACATGGTTTAGTGGTGGCCTTGGTAGAATTAGGTTAACGGTTGGACTCAGCCACAGAATCACAGAATCACAGATCATTAGGGATTGGAAGGGACCTCGAAATATCATCTAGTCCAATCCCCCTGCCACAGCAGGATCACCCAGACCAAGTTGCACAGGAACATATCCAGGTGGGTTTTAAACATCTCCAGAGAAGGAGACCTAAACAATTCTATACATTCTATGGTGTGTGTACTATTTGCAGGCAACTCTTCCACACCTCACCTATGGAAACAGAGAACTGTCACAGCAACTGTATTTCTGCTGAAGGCTATGTCTATAGTACATAGCGCTGAAGAACCAGATGGTGTAGGACACCCCAGCTGTAAATGTGTGGAAAGCTTCTGGGAAACTGGGTCACTCTTTTAATGCTGGCAAGGATCCTAAAACAGCACACGCTGGCTGCTGAGTTTCCAAGTCACAGGGTTTCACCTTCTCAGAAGGTTAAATACAAAAAATACACTGTCAGGTCAGTTGATTTCTAATCTGAGAAAACTCCTGTTTCACAACAGAGTTTCATGTAAATACAGATCAGTGCTTACAAGAATTCCTTTGCCCTTCATAATTATTTCAGTACCCTTCTGGGCAAACTGGAAATGTCAGGATGAGAAAGGAAGACTAAAAGTTAGATTCTTATTGCAAGTTTTCTCTCAGCCCTGATAAGGGCACTGTGGGATGTCTGTGTGGCTGAACTGCACTGCAGTTTGCATCTTCTCCCCTTTTTATGAACCAGCCTTCAGAAGAACATGAAATATTGAGCAGTACTTTGTTCTGTCTGCTCACAAATATTGTGATGTGATTTCAATATGGCATTTCAAAAGTAAACATTTCTTACATCAAGGTGAAACATGAATTCCCCCCAGACAGCAAAAACCAGCAGACCAGTCTGCTTTAGGAAAGGGGAACGTGGGTGGAGCTACTATTGCGCCACAAGGGTGTCTTAGAATCATGGAACCATTAGGGATTGGAAGGGGCCTCGAAAGATCACCTGGTCCAATCCCCCTGCCGCAGCAGGATCACCTAGACCAAGTCATACAGTCAGTCTGGGTTAGAAGTGACCACAGTCTTCTAATCGTGTGTAACAGAATGAATAATAGGAAGTGGGGACATTGTAAAATGTAGAATTGCATGAAAAGATTTGTGTGAAAAGGTCAAGATGAAGCTGTGTCATTCATTTAACAAGTAAATCAAATCAAATGTGAGCTTAATTGTTCACCCAGACAAAGGTCTTCTTTGGGTTTTAAATGTAAGACCCTGTACTCTTCCTGACGGGGACTCGGCACCAGAGAATTATCCATAAGCACCAGAGCACTCTAAAGAACTCAGTGTTTATGAGTCTTTGATGGTCATTCTTAAATGATCTATGAGTAGAGGGGGAGCAAAGAGGAAAGAAGTGATGCCTGGCCTTGTGTGTCATGTCTTTGCACTCAAAACTGCCTATCATACTGGCTGAAAATGCAGTCAGACACAGACCTGAGCTATTTATCTAAATTACTTTGCTTTGAGGCTACAGAGGTAAAATCATCAAGCAATCCTAATAACACAGCTCCTGCACTTGGGCAAGCTTGGAGCTCATCAGCCTGTGCACTTTCATGGAAAGCCTGTGATATTTTGTAAAGAAAATATTTGCAGCAGAGAGCAAAGCACCAAAGGAATCCATGTTTTCAAGTGTTTCCAAAGGGAGTGGCTTCTAGTCTTTAAGCTGGAAATTGAGAGACTCCTAGGAACTTGGCCATAACAAGCATGGAAACTTCTTCAAATGTTCTATGAACTGTTCAAATCACTGTAGCTCCCACAGAGTGTAGTCTGAGGAGCATCATACAAAACGACATTGAAAACAGACGTCTGGATCTAGACATGACCTTGAGCAAGTAAAGCAAAGGGAAAAACGTGTTTAGCACAGTAGATTGGAAGAGAAACTTGAAGCATGTTTCTGTTCCCTAAGGGGAGGACAATCTAAGGTGCCAATATGAACAGAAATAACCTCGTTCACAAGCAAACTGAGAGGTGCCTTGTAAACAACATTTTTGTAAAGAAAGAAAATCACACTCTCACATAATTTCTCAGTGTGAGGAGTCAAGTTAGGTTAACAGTTGGACTCAATGATCTTACAGGTCTTATCCAACTCAAATGATTCCATGATTCTAAGAAGGGGCTGATGGAAGAGTCTTGGTACAGTTCTACTTCGCTTTATTGTAGTGACAAAGATGAGCAGCAGAAGATGATCTGCTTGCAGTAAGCTCAGCCTAATAATTTCTATTTCTCTGGAAGGTAGAAAGCCTGTGACCAAGCAAAAATACTCACAATGCACATGTCTCCATTTGAGCTAATCATCTGGGTGCCTTTTGCAGTCATGGGAGATAACTGGGCAATGGCTTGTAAGACAAAACTTGCCTATTACAAATTTCTAGTTCTATTGGCAATTCAGGTTTCTGACACATTTCTAAAAACAGCACTTTTAATACAGACACCTGTAAGAGAAACAGAAGTTTTGAGCTGTGCCTAAACACACAGGACACAACTCCTGTCTTTGCAGCGTTGCTGGAAGGGAGGAATAACAAACAGGCTGGGTGTTTTCCTCCCTTTACTTGTGTCACTTCAGTTTTTGTTTCTGAGATGGATTACTGCAGTGGCACTGTCAGACAGTAGATACTAAATCACTGCAGTTTCTCCTCATGTATGAAGAGTGTTTTACAAACAGTGGTTATGACAAAGTTAATGGGTAACATATTCTGCTAATTGCTGTTCATAATTTTCATCTTAGGCTTCAATAGTCCCACTGCACACAAAGCAGAAAGAATGAGAATTGAAATAATCTGAAACAGGAAATTTATGGGGTGTTGGTTTGTTTTACTTCAAACTCTCTGTAATCCCAGAATAACTTTGTGTAGTATCTTTCAGACCTAGCATCAGTGCATGCATTCCCATGGCTCTGGTTCTTCCAAAACCAGGATGTGAAACTCTGCAAATTAACCACACACACAAAAACTGGTTCTGTAGACCTTAATTCCACCCTGCTGTCTCTGGAGAGCAGCACTGTGGCCAGGAAAACTGACAGATACTGCCTGCAGACTCCAGCCCTGAGCCTCTTGTGCTGCATAGTGCCCTGAGTGGGTGAATGACTCCAACCAAAGAATCAAAGAACTGAGAAGTTCTTAAACTGTCAGAGGAGTTACTGAGTAGCACATAGTGTGATATTAAAGAAGGGACTTTAAAAATGCTAGTCTGGTTGTGCTTAGGCCAACATTAACGTAAGCATCTCCACTGCTTGGTGTCATGAACACTGGGAGGGTGGAAGATGTTTGAGCAATGCCAGCTGGTTTATTGCTCCTTATAGAAAGCACATGAGCACTGCTGGAATGTCAGAAGGAAACTGGTGTCTGCTCAGCATCCCCACTGTACTGGCACATGTACAGGACAGAGTAAACATGGCTTTAGGTGGCCAGTTGGCAGTTCTAAAGGAAGCACCCACCTTACCAACTTGTGTGAGAAGTGTAGAGAACTGATGTGAGTTTTTATTCCTGCAGTTTCACAGTTTTGCTGAGCATTGCAAAACTGTTAGAAGAACTAATATAGTGGACAAGAGACCTGCTCGCGCCTGAGACACCAACTCATCATCTCAGCATTTGTTAGGGCATGGAACTTCTCAGGAATGTAACAGCGATGACACAGGAAGCTGTCAGCAGGAAGGACTGGGTGTCAGATACCAGTGGAGAAAGAACAAGGTACAATGCATTCTGTGTGACTTGGTCTGGGTGATCCTGCTATGGCAGGGGATTGGACTAGATGATTTTACGAGGTCCCTTCCAATCCCTGATGTTCTGTGAGTCTGTGATTCTGTGAATACTTGATCTAATGACTGCAGCACTGGAGCTGTCAAAAATGAAAGACTATTCAGGGAAATGAAAAACAGCGGCTACAAGAGGGGACGATAAAATTCAGGCAAGAGCTAGACAATAGGTCAGACAAAAGATGGAACCTGGATGGCCTTGCATCATAAGCTGATGGATTTAAGTTCCTATGACTGAATTTCACCTTGTTGTTCTCTTTGTGGCATGTTTTTCATTCCTACTAATTCATGCCTGCTCCTTGCTGCATAAAGATACAACAACTTCTAATAGTTTTGTGAGATTCACACTGAAATTGCACTAATGGCAGCCTGGAAAGATGCTTCCTGACATCGTTAGTGCTTTGAAGGGGAATTCTTGCAGGAACTTGCCATGGCTTGAGTTAACTCCACACAGGCAAGCTGTTCAAAGGGGAAAGCCAAGCCAGACCTTATTAAGCACTGTTTACCCTGAGCTCAGGACAAATAGTACGAGTGCTGTGTATCAGTTCAAAACTGGATATTGCCTAACATAGGCTTACCCCAGTCTGACTTCATAAATTGTTAATAAATAGTGCCAAGGCCTCCCAAAATACGAAAACGGCTTAATGGCAGACTAAAAGCTTTCCATTTCCTTGCCTTGAAATAACAACTGCCATGTGTTCTATACAGTTATTACCTTCGGGGAATTTAGACCTTTCTCAGGGCTCTGGCTATTTACTGTGTTTGCTAATGGAGTTAGCTGGGCTGTAATGTGAAGAGAGTTGAAACAGCAAAACCGGTTTGTGTTTAGGAGTGCTTGGCAATTTGCAAAGGAAATAGCAAAAGTACATTTAAAAAGCAAGTCTGTTAGTTCTAATAATGCAGGGAGATGCGTTCCCTCTAATTTAGCTGCCAGCCTAAGCACGCTCCCCGATAATTTTTAGCTGAGCAGCCATTTGCCAGGAGTAATTCTTCAAATTCCCCCAGGGGGAAGGCAGGTTCATCTGCAAACCTGCAGAGTCATCTCGCACAGTTTTGCCATTTCCATTGTTTATTCAGGCAATTTTGGGACCTGGGACAGACAGCCCAGTGGAGCTGGGCTGGTGCTTTGCAGAGAATATATTTGGGTGATAGACCCCATCTGGGTGATGTACTCCATCACAGGTAAACTCCACAGAGTCTATCACAGGCTCATTCGTGGCTGAAGAGTCCTGACCCTGTGCCTCCAGAGCTGCTGGGTCCTCAGGCGTGGATGCTCTGTGCTGCTGGGTTTCAGGCTGTGGGGATTTAAGATGCAGGAGGAGTTAAGAAAGCAAAGACCCAGGAGGACACTCAGGGAGTGGCTGGGGAAGACTCACTCTGTTACTATGGGTCAGGAAGCCTGGGGAGAAGACTGGTTTGGACTGATCAGAAGAAATACAGCCTCCCAGGAAATCTTCATAGAATCGTAGAAACAGAAAAAGATGTGGGTTGGAAGAGACCATAAAAATCACTAAGTTCCAAAACCCCTGCCATGGGCAGGGACACCTCCCACTAGACCATGTTGCTCAAAGTCCCATCCAACCTGGCCTTGAACACTTCCAGGGGTGGTGCACCCACAATATCACTGAGAAAACTGTTCCAGGGTCTTACCACTCTCTTAATGAAGAATCTATTCCTTACATTTAATCTAAATCTGCCCTCTTCCAGTTTAAAGCCATTACCCTTCATCCTATCGCTACATTTACTGATAAAGAGGTCCTTTCCATCTTTCCTGTAGCACCCTTCAGGTACTAGATGGCTGCTATAAGGTCTCTCCTGAGCCTTTTCTTCTCCAGGCTGAATGACTCAAACTCTCTTAGCCTGTTCTCATAGGATAGGTGCTCTACTCCCTGATCATCTTCATGGCCTTTCCTGCATTAGCTCTAAGAGGTCTATGTTCTTCTAACTTTGGGGGTCCCAGAGCTGAACACGGTGATACTGCAGGTCTGAGTAGAATAGGTGTAACAACCTACAGACAGCTCCATGAGGAGAAAGCAATACCCTACCTAAGTTTTTCATGGCTGATCTGATACCCCAGTGCGATGCTTGCATGGACTGCATTTTGATTCCTCTTGAAAGCAAGCAGTTGGCCTTATTTACCTATTTTATTGGCATTATGAGCAGCCTAAAGGCCATCCAAGGCCAGAGGCTGAGTCTTAGTGCTGACTCGCAGATATTCATTTTTCCAAAAACCCTTGTGCTCTTCTGTCTGCTCTTTGCTCATTGCAGCAGATCTCAAACTGTAAGAGAGGAAACTAGAAACTACTACACCAAACAAGGCTGTTTCCAGCACTGAATTTCATTAACATAGTTTAACTAAGTGTTTTTAGATGCTCCTGTCAAACCCATTATCTAAACAGACTCGGAATGCTCTGCACCAAATGAGGGAAGCATTTAAATTGTCTGAAAATTAACTCTTGAAAGAGCTCTCTTTCTCTTGCAGCTTTTCCTCTGCTGCCCAAGCAGGCACTTGTGTAATTAGAACTATTTGTATGAGTTAGAAAAAGAAACTCTGAGAGAGCTCATCAAATACCATCCTTATTTCTGTCTTTTGATAGACCTGAGCTTGGAGAGTGGCTCTGAGCCACATTCACCCCTGAAGTCACTCAAACATTGTCAGGAAATAGGACAGTCTGGCAAACATCACCGTTTTTCAGCATCACTGAGTGGCGAGAATTTGCATGAGGGGAAAGTGCTTTGTCTTTCCAGGAAAACAATGTCCAACTTTAAACAAACAAAGTTTAAAAGTGCACTGTCATGCGGCTCCTTTATTTACTTTAAATCCTCCTGACTGGACAGGAGTTTATTTAATAGTGGAGTGATTAGTTCTTTGCAGTTGTAAGGGAACAGGGCTGCAGGAAAAGCTGTTGGTCTGGCCGGCCTGTAAGATCTCAGAGATCAGCAGGAATATACCTGTAAACCAAAATGTGTTTATCTTGAAAATCCTTAAAAACCCCAAACAGAGGAAACCAGAAAAGCTAAGTGCAAGCTGGAACCAGGCTGGGGTACAGCTGAGGCGGCAAAGCTCAGCTCCCCATCCCTCCCATCACAGGCAATCTTTTCAGCTTGGAGGATGGTGAAGCCCACCTCGTGAAGAGGCTCAGTGCACACTGTGAGCTCTAACAGAACATGATTGAATTTCCCTTTCACTGCTGTTGCTGTGCAGTGACCTGTGGAGTTTGTTAATAAAACCCTGTACCCATTACTGTCCCTCATTACAATAGATGCTCTCGGTGTTCTCCCCCTCATCTTCATTCACTTTATCTAGGCAATATTTTAGTAAATTAGTGCTTCAGCTGAGACACCTTTTTATGTTCAGCTGTCTGAAAGACAGACTGCTTGTCTGCTTCTGCGGTGTTAAATGCAGATGCTGCGCAGGGCTCGCACGTTGTGTAATTATTTCCACAAGCCATTTTCTCTGTTAAGTAAAATTTTTAATTCTCTTTTCTTGTCTGCCCTCCTCGGAGGGTAGGAATTCTCATAAATGCAACCTTCAAATAATCATGTTTTTACTGCCAGAGTATAATTTAATTTAAAGGGAGAGGAGGGGAAAGTTTACAGGGTTCTTATTATCCGACTGTTGCGTTTCGTGATTAAATGCGTTAAAGTAATAACTCAGAGCAAGCGGGTAGTGCTGGGGGCAGGAAGGTTTGCAGTGTAAACACTTAGTGAGCCGTGCTGGGTAGCCAGGCCTCTTATCTTGTGGATATTATTTATGGAAAAATACTTGATTCCATTCTTCAGCCCTACTACCACTGAGTGATTAGATGAGAGCTCTTTGTTGTTATGACTGTCTGCTTTAACAAACCTTACCTCCATCTGCTTTTCATTTAGCAGCCACCACCTCTCCCAGGCCGGCTGCTAGGTAAAGAACAATTTGGAGGCTGATGCTGCTGAGGGGGTTGCAGTCCTCGGTTCAGCTTCCTGGCCTCCCACAGGCTTCCTGCCAGAATGTCTGACATCACTTAATCCCTCAGCAAGGTCTCTGGAGATGGGTCCTCCATCTTTGCTTATTTAGACTGGAAGTTTTTCAGTCAGGGTGTCTTCTGCTAGGCTGAGACTGCTGGTTGTTCAAAAAAGAGTGCAATTACTGTAGGCAGAAATAGTTTATTTTGCCATGCATGTGTAATCTGGAAATGCCGTTGAAAATGGGATTAGTAGGTGTGCCTGGAGGACTCGAGTACTGCTTAGGTCTTATCACTCTCATAGGTGGAGGAGAAAAAGAAATAAACGAACATCTTCTAGTTTATCTGACTTTATCATAGAAGCAGAGAATTGTTTATGTTGGAAAAGACCTCCAAGATCATTGAGTCCAAGCATTAACCCAACTGTCATGAGGCCAGTGCTAAATCCTGTCCCTAAGCTCCAGATCTACAGGACTACTAAACACAGCCAGGGATGGTGATTCAATCCCCTCCCTTGGCAGCCTGTTCCAAGGTGACTCTTTCAGTGAAGAAGTTTTCCCTTGTGTCTAACAAACTTCTCTTAGTGGAACTTAAAGCCATTTCCTGTTGTCCCATCACTTGCAGCAGGCTTTTTGCAGCAAGGACTTGAGTGCTCACAGCTGTGTTTGGCAATGGCATGTGTGGAAGGAAAACTAGGAGAAAAACTAAGAAATAAGGACACCCTACTCACTGAGCCACTGCTCAGTGAAGAAATGATGGCATCTCTGCTTCCTCACGTACACATACATAATTGTATTTCATCTTTATGCTTTCCCAACTGGAAGTGAAATTTTGTAAAAGCCCTTTGGACCTAATTCTGTTGTCAGAAATACCAATGTAAATCCTGTGAGACACCCACAGTGTACTTTCTGGTGTTCTTTAGGGCAGACTCTTTGATATAGGAGCTTTAAGAGAATGTATATGTCCAGTGTGGATGGGGAAGGACTTCTGGAAAGGGAAAGAAACACCTTAACTGATCAGACTGAGGCTTTGGATATTTATATTTGACATGAGGGAATTCTGTAAGAGGACCTTGGGTCTTGCAGTGGGACTTGAAGTCACAGAGTCACAGCATTATTGCGGCTGGAAAAGACGTCTAAGATCATCAAGTCCAGCCTATGACCTAGACATCACCACAATCATCTAGACCATAGTACTAAGTGCCACAAACAGTCAAACAGGAAGGTTTCTTGTAAGGTACATAGCAAGGAGCAGAGCCAGCCAAGGCATCTGAAACTACATAAAACAAAAGAATTCCCCCCTATAAATTCGTGCGCTTAATTCTGAGAAAGACACAGGCTATCACCTGCTCAGGATTCACACACAGCTCAGACCTTTGACCCGAACTAAGCCTCAGTTATATTGCTTTTCAAAGAGAGAAAAGACACCACACCCCTCCAAAGGGGTCGTCCTCGTCCACCCTGAGCATAAGTAGCCCTCTTTCACTGCACACTAGCAATCCAGGCTCAAGTCCTCCATCCCTCAGTGAGGGATTTAAGCTCCAGAACAAGGGGCAATGGGTGTAAGCTGGAACACAGAAGGTTCCATATAACTTCTTCACAGTGAGGGTGACAGAGCACTGGAACAGGCTACCCTGGGGGGTTGTGGAGTCTCCTTCACTGGAGACGTTTAAGACCCGCCAGGATGTGTTCCTGTGTGACTTGGTCTAGGTGATCCTGCTGTGGCAGGGGGATTGGACTGGATGATCTTTCAAGGTCCCTAATGATTCTATGATTCTATGACACCCAGGAGAGTCAGGTGGGCTCTCAGCCCTCTGCTTCCCAAGGAATGATAAAATACTCATCACACTGAAAAGAGGAATCACTTGGTTTAAGAACTACAGCCATCAACTGGTAAGGAAAGCTGGATTCTAGTCCTTTCACAGACTGATTCATATAAGGTAATGTAACCGCGCTGTGATGTGGGGGCTGGGCAACACATAATTTACACCTCAGAGCAATGTTTCCCAGCAGGCAGGTGAGTGGGGTGTTAATCTTTAGGCTTTACCCCAAAAGCTTGGCTTAGGAAATCTCCTGTAACAGGAGTGTTAATCTTTGCTCTCCCTTGAGAGCCTGGCAGTGAATCTTCCCATCTATTTTCTTTCCCTGGAGGCACCACACTGCTAATACAGTTCCTTCTCTTGGTTACTGGAAACTCCTGCCTCCCCCGGCTGGGAAGTGCCCTATAGCTTGTCCTGTAGACAGCCATGGAGAGTGGAGGTTTTCAAAATGTTAGTCAAACAGATCAAATTATGAGGTTCTATGTGCGGATGACAGGAAGGGTGGGGATTACAAGTGCATTCAGGGAAACTGCTAAGAGTGAAGGTTTTATGGGTGAAGAAAAAGAAACATGTTCTGGGAAACCTCTTTCCGTGTTTAGCAAAGGCCGTAAGGTTTCTGGTTTCATAAAGGGCTTCAGCCTCAGGCCAGGATATTAAAGTTTGTAAGAGCAGTGATGAAGGACAGAAATAGAGACACATGGGCACTGCAAGTGCCCTTAAGATTAACTAAGAAGTGGGATTTAGTGCAGGACAAGCAAGAAACCCTCTCTGCCCAGGACATTTCATGCCTCAGTTTCCTTCATTGCCACCACCATGTACTGTCTGTCTCTTCTAAAGGTTTTCCAAAGAATGTTTCAGCAATTTTCTTTTAAAGCTTAACGTATGTGATTGCATCAAAATGCATATTTTTGGGGAACTCAGGCACTCTGTTGCATTTGTACAGTAGCAGCTATAAAATATCATTGTGCCAGTTTAAAAAGAGACACAGAGGTTTCCTGCTCTGGCAGGGGGATTGGAGTGGATGATCTTTCAAGGTCCCTTCCAGCCCCTAATGTTGTGTGATTCTGTGATTTTTGGTGACTTGTTTTGGCACAGGAGATCTAAGGCTCATTCTCAGATGAGCCCAGTCTAGTCTTAGATGCTGGTCTGTACCTCTATTATCCTTCTTCTCTTCATGAACGCAGAAACAGCAATGGGATCTCTAAGTGATAGTTCCCACCTCACAAAATCTTGCCTTTATTTCTTGAAAGCCCTCTGGTAGGTGCAAGTAGGAAGGGAGAGTAGTTGGCTGAGGTATATAGGCTGAGATATATCACAACTGCCTTCTTCCACCTCACAGGAAGCCTTTCTTGAGCAGGCAGAGGCTGTTTCACCATTTGTCTGTTTAAGAAGCTTCCCACTCCTGCAGTACAGGTGCTGCTGTTTCATTCTCCAGACAGAAAAGAGATGATGTCCAGAAGGAAAAGACTTGTGTTTCATGGCTTCACTCACTGTTCCCTTCCTTATTTTAGCTGAAGAGACAATGTGGAAGTCACTGAGCTGCAGCATGTAGTAATGATGCAAGATCTTAAAGCTGATCCTCAAACCAAAATTGATGTGATTTATTTTAATGACCTCATGTAAGGACAAATAATCAAGAACATACTAGTGGAGCTCCTTTGTGCCTGAACTGATCTTCTGCACTGCAAAAGGATGAACTGCAGTTCTGCCATTATTTACTGCCCACTCACAGTTAGATGAATCACTCATTTCTAACACTCACAGCGAGTTGTGAAACTAGGAAAAAATGGGAAGTAATTCTGTTCTATTCCTTAAGCTGTGCTGCAGGGCATAGAATTTGGCTAAGAAGGAACCTCAAAATCTCCATGTGATGCTGTCAAGATCAATATAGGATAGATAGAAAACACACAGATCACTCAAGACCTCTAGCTTACCAGCTGGAAATATTTCACATATACATGGGAAAAGCAAGGCAGAGCAAAAGGTGGCGACATTTTATTCTCTCCTAAAAACCTTTTTCACTGATATTTTTCTTATTAAAAAAAAAGTCAAAACATCTGAGAATTGGCAGTTTCCCAGGTGTCCATGCAGAGAGAAGAATACAGACAGGTGACTCGAGGAACTGACACTAGAGGAAGAGAAGATCCTGTTTGTTCATTTCAAAGTATTTCATCTCATCCATCAAACACGTGTGTCAAGCTTTATACTTGGACAATTTAAAAACCAGATAAGCCATTCTGAAACTGCTAAAAGTTTTGTCATGGAGGAACAAAGATGATGAAGAGAGAGGAACATTTTCTTTATGAGGAAGGGCTGAGGGAGCTGGATCTCTTTAGCTTGGAGAAACAGAGACTGAGGGGTAACCCCATTAATGTTTATCAATATGTGAAGGGTGGGTGTCAGGAAGATGGAGTCAGGCTCTGCTCAGTGTCATCTTCTGATAGGACAAGGGGCAATGGGTGTCAGCCTGAACATAGAAGGTTCCACATCAATATGAGAAGGAACCTTCTTCATGATGAGGGTGACTGGAATGGGCTGCCCAGGAGTCTTCTTTGGAGACATTTAAAACCCACCTGGATGTGTTCCTGTGTGACTGGATCTAGGTGATCCTGCTGTGGTGGGGGGATTGGACTAGATGATCTTTTGAGGTTCCTTCCAATCCCTAATGTTCTGTGATTCTGTGAATAGCAGGGTGCAGGAAGAATAGGATAGAGTAAACATAATGCATCAAAACAGAGGGGGGTGGCAAAGAAGGGGGAAAGTGAAGGGGTCAGGGAATTACAGAGCAGGCAAACAACTTCAGTTTTCAGAACAGGTCTGGAACATCTACTTAAACATTTTACATTTGTCTGGAAGTCATCAAAGTAAGCACCAGCAGATATGAGTTTGTTAAGAGCAAATGCACTGTGTTTCATTCTGTGACGTGATGTCTGGCCTTACCACTAAGGTGCAAAGCACTACAGATGTGCTATAATTTTGACTTTCATAAGACTTTGGTGCTGCTTAACATGACATTTTCATAACCAAGGAAATGCTGTCCAGAAGCAACTTCCACAGAGTAGTGCAAAACTGAATTAATAACCATTTTTATCATTGCCTGACTGCTAAAAGGGACTACACTGTTGGCAGGTTTCCACTGATTTCACACTGTGTCTCTCTCTAGTCCATCTGATCATTATTGACTTGTACATAAATTATGCATAAATTAAGCTAGAGACAAAAAAAAAAAAGAGGAGTGAGGAGAGATAATCATACTCAAGAAAGGTCTTCATGATGTGCAGAGTCCTGTTCCACCCAGCAAGAAGGATAACTCAGCTGGAGAGGCCTGCCCGTTAGACACATTGCTTTAATAAAAGATCTGGAGAACTGGAAGGAGACTAACTGCAAGAATAATCAGAGAAAAGTAGAAAAGTCTTGTTTAACACCAAAAAAAAAAAAAGGTGTGGAATGGGAACAAAGGCATCTAAATCTTCAAGAATGGGAGCAAAGTGGGAAAACATACTTTTGCCATCCATGTGGTGGATGGGATGTGTGTAACTTGAGAGAGAGATTGATGCTAGATGGGGAGAACAGAGTGGGTAGTGAAGCTGTGGGATAGAAAGGCTTTGGAAAAGGTACATAGACTCATAGAACCATTAGGGATTGGAAGGGACCTTGAAAGATCACCCAGTCCAATCCCCCTGACACAGCAGGATCACCTAGACCAAGTTGCACAGGAACACATCCAGGTGGGTCTTAAACATCTCCAGAGAAGGAGACTCCACAACTCCTCTGGGCAGACTGTTCCAATGCTCTGTGCATGTCTGGTTTGTGTTGCAAGACTTTAATAGCAGGGAGGCTGTTCCCACCGCTGCTCGTGGATCAGATATGGGTTGGCACTGGATGAGGAGAGGCAAAAAAATGTGTAGAAAAAACTCATGGTGAACAATTATGATGCAATTTTTGCCTACAAGGAAATATTCTTCCCTGCCCCTAACCTTCAGGTTGTGTTTGTCAGGAGTTAGTGCATGACCCAACATTTTCCACAGTGACTCAGCGTTACATTGCCTACAGTCCTTTGTGAAGCAGCCATAAGGTGAAGTCTATTTTCTTTTCTATAGAAACAGGGATAGCAGATGGCTTGTGGAAGAAACTGAACTACATTTCAGGTCCTCCTGAGGCTTGTTTAACTCAACCTTCTACATAAATAGTCAGATTGTGTTTACTTGGCAATGGAGAAAAGTGTTTTCAAGTTCTTTTACATTTCACAAGACATAGACCTCAGCAAAGGTCAAGATAATGTTCAAGAGGTTTTAGTAAATGAATCACAGAATCACAGAACATTAGGGAATAAAAACTAAATTGAAATTACAGAAAGAAGATAATAATATCAGCACTTATGGTGTGAAAGGCTAAAATAAGGGCATAGAATCCATTTCATAAACCTTCTGAGATTTTACAATAACAAATCTTAACCTGCCATATGCAGATCCAAGCTGAGAATGAGCAATTAGACCTTCTACTTTCAGGCTTTCTGATCAGTTTGGTTTGTCCTTAAGTGACTGGCACGTCTTTAATTAATTTGCTTCAGCATTTACAGTAGTCATTTCTAACAGATCATCAATATGGGGTTTGCATGCCTTCCTGATGCTCAGCTGAGTTTGCTGAAGTGTCAGAAATTTGCCTCTCAGGTGTCTCCTTGTGGGCGACAATTAAGGCAACAGCCTGCAATTTGCAGGGCAATCTGAAACGAGTTCAGTGTTTTCTCCAACGATCAACCAGGTGCACACATGTTTTCATCTCATGGTCGTGTCACAATTGTATCTGACACAGGACTGTCAGGTTAAATTATCTTCCAAAAGGTTATTCAAAAGGGATGTATAAACAAATATCCTAAAGGAGATGGGGACCTTCTGAGACATTCTCCCTCTTATTATTTAAGGGCTGTGTACGTCTTCTCATGGAAAGGTTGAAATGTAACTCAGAGATCTCCTCGGTCAGAATTTCCTTCCTATTTTCACTATACCTTTTCAATACTTTAATGAACTTTGCAAAGGTTATGAAATCCAGAAGGTGGAATGAGAACCCAATCAAATGTAATTTAATGACATATTAAACTCTGCAAGCAGAAATCCCCAAAAACCCAAACCAACAGGGAACTCTGGAAAAGGAGGGAAGGGACCTCGAAAGGTCATCTAGTCCAATCCCCTGCCACAGCAGGATCACCTAGACCAAGTGGCACAGGAACATATCCAGGTGGGTTTTAAACATATCCAGAGAAGGACACTCCACATCCTCCCTGGGCAACCTGTTCCAGTGCTCTGTCACCCTCACTGGGAACAAGTTCCTTCTCATACTGATGTGGAACCTCCTATGTTCCAGCTTAACCCATTGCCCCTTGTCCTATCATTAGATGAGACAGAGAAGAGCCTGGCTCCATCCTCCTGACACCCACCCTTCACATTTTTATCAACGTTCATGGTGTCATCCCTCAGGCTACTTTTTTCCAAGCTAATCAAGAGACCCAGCTCCCTCAGCCCTTCCTCATCAGGGAGATGTTCCACTCTCTTCATCCTCTTTGTGGCTTTTTGCTGGACTCTCTCTAGCAGTTCTGTGTCCTTCTTGAACTAAGGGGCTCAGAATTGGACACAATATTCCAGATGCAGTCTCACCAGGGCAGAGTAGAGGGGGTGAAGGTAACAGCAAGAAAATACTTCTGCAGAAGATGTGAGAGAAGCATGGCAAAGTGGCACTGGGGCGAAAGCTGTCTTTCATGCCAGGATTCTGCCTGGAGCTGGGGAAGATTACTCTGCAGAGGAGGAGGCTGATGGAAGACCTTACTACTGTCTACAAAAGGAGGTTGTAGAGATGGGGGTTGGTCTCTTCTTGCAAGTAACACGTGGTAGGACAAGAGGAAATGGCATCAAGTTCCACTAGGAGATGTTTAGGTTAGACAGGAAAAACTTCATTGGAAGGGTCATCATGCTGCTCTGGGAGGGGGTTGAACCGCCGCCGCTCCTGGGTGTGTTTAGAAGCCATGTAGATCTGGAACTTAGAGACATGGTTTAGTGGTAGGCTTGGGACAGGTGGGTTAGTGGTTGGATTCAACACTATTGACAGTCTTTTCCAACATAAAAAAATCTATGATCCTGTGATTCTAAGGTGGCATTTTCAAGCATCTAGACCCCTGTTGCTACCTTCAGTAGTTATCTCTAAACTGAATACCTGACAAATGTCAACCCTTGTCAGAGTCCCCATACTATAGCTCTTCCCTTTGTTTTGAGATTGCTCATTTTTTGCCGTCTCCTCTTTTAATATCAAAAGGGTCTTTCAGCACAACTTCATTCAATTGTTGGGGCAGCAGCCAGCTCTGTGGCTGCTGAGAGTGGGCAGTTTCTTCAGAGCTGTCAACAAGCCTTTAGGAGATTTTGTACACCTGTTATTTATCGTTTCTGGAGCCACATGCTTTTCATCCCCTGGGGCAAGTCTGCACACATGAATGTTTTCAGCATCGTGTAAAAATTAATATTCAACTTGATACTTGGAGTGATCTTAGTCGGGGAACTTTTGCCGCTGTGTCAGTTTTCCTCATATAGGTACAAGTGCCAGTCTTCAGGAAAGACCATCCCAGCTAGCTGAGGTGTAATTCCCGTTATCAGATTTATAAAAGAAGTAAAGTTGGAGAACATCCTATTTCAAGTGGGAAACCGTGAGTCACGGTAATGACAAAGAGAAATATGATTCACGTTGTCACATTTTCAGGTGTTTCAATTCCTCAAATATCAGCTGCAGTGATTCACCAATTCTTTACTGATTTCTAAGTGCCTCTAATGTTTTGCTCTAACAGCTGCTTTTAGGTTGTTGTCAGCCACAGGAGTCTTGCTCTAAAAAGCAGTGAAGCTTCAAAAACAGGCGCTTAGGGGTTTTACAGAGTGCGTGCCCCTTGCCATTGCAAGCAGCTCCCAAAACTCCCCATAGAAATCCTGGATGGACCATTGTGGGTTGGGATCAGAGAGTAAAGTGATCCAAGGAATCGGGGGAAAAACAGTGAGAGAGAGAAAATACAGGAGCTGTGATTTAGGATGGGTAGTCACCCTGGCTCTTATCAGTGGGGCAAGATGTTGGTAGATGCAGGCGGTATTTACTTTTATCTTGCCTCCTGAGAATGATTTCAAACAGCCCACTGATCTTTAAGGAGGCAAGAGGGGTCCCCGCAGCACCTGGCTTTCTGCTCTCATTTCCTCTTAGCTTCAGGCTTTTACAGATTCATCCCTCTGCCCTATAAACTTCCAGTGAATCTAAATGGAAGGTGGAGCAGGCAGAAGCCAACATTTGACCCCCTGGAGACCCCACTGGCAGGAATATCCCTGATTTAATAGCAGAGCTATTGCTCATGTGGAAACTACAGCAAAAGCAATCAGGGCAGCAGCACCGTCATTGCTAACTCCATCTCTGTGTCCGTGTGGATGAGACTCTATCTTGCAGCAGTCACTGTTTCGGTAACAATGAGGCTGTTCCTACTGATTGTACAGAATTAGTTTTCTGAGGCATCTGCCTTTTTTTGTCCTGGTGTGGAATTGCTGTCTCGTTCACAGTATTTAGCAATTCACAGGTCTAGCATTTCTGTGCGAAATGATAACATTTTCTTGTATTAAAATTACAGTTTTATGGTCCCCTGGGATTGTCTTTTAATACCTGTTCCTGTGGACTCTTTTAATACAGATTGTCAATTTTCCTGCCTCCTTCCCAATGCTGAATTTGAGTAGACATTGTGACTTGCACTAGGATGCTCGACTTGGAATTAGTCCTTTCTCCATCTGCAGCACTCCTACCTCCTTCCAAGCCATCTATCTTCCAATTCTGTTATATCCTTTCAAATAGTGCATTCATTCCTGTGCACTTTAGTTTCAGTTGTATTCTTTATTCCTCCTGGAACATAGGAGGTTCCACAAAAATACAAGAAGGAGCTTCTTCCCAGTGAGGGTGACAGAGCACTGGAACAGGCTGCCCAGGGGGGTTGTGGAGTCTCCTTCACTGGAGAAGTTTTAAACCTGCCTGGATCTGTTCCTGTGTGACTTGGTCTAGGTGATCCTGCTATTGCAGGGGGATTGGACTAGATGATCTTTCGAGGTCCCTTCCAATCCCTAATGATTATATGATTCCTTTGATATTTTCAACCCCTTTTCCCATGTTTGCTTGTCCACCCACCCTGCTCTCTTACCACACAGACATTAAGACCCTACAATCTGATCCCTGCTCTTCACCGCAAAATAATTTGCAAACAGTTGCCATGCAGGAAAGCACAATCACATCTTTTCACACAATCACAGCATCACAGAACATTAGGGATTTGAAGGGACCTTGAAAGATCATCTAGTCCAATCCCCTGCCACAGCAGATCAAGCTGCATCTTTTACAGCATAGTACCATGTTTTCAAATAGCTCTTCAGGGAGCAATTTGAAGGGTTGTCCAAGGATTGCACTCCTGAAGGGCTAAGGAAAGACTTACTCAGGTTATTCAAAACCAGATGATTGTGTGGGGATGGAGCACACTCATTGCCAGAGGGATACTCCTGCCACATAGTTGTTAAAGTTCTTCTAGTACTTAATGAACAGAAATAAGCTGAGAGTTTTAGAAAGTGAGGATTTCCTGAAATCAAATGATTTCCAAAAAGCAATAGCATAAGCCCTAGTGGCCTCAGTCCATCAGTCTGATCATCTCTATCATGTGCCCTTGGTGTTTACCCCATGCCACTGTACTGGGTCCAAAGGCTTTAACGATTTGAACAGCACATCCTCAAAGCAAATTGCACTGCTCTGCTTCAGGGATGATGAGAATTTAGGAGATGGTTGATTTTCTAAGTAGTTTACTTCTGGAAATAATCTGTCAGGGTGTTACTGGGTTTTGTATCTTATTTCTTATTAGAATTTATCTGATTCAATTTCTTGGATTTTCTTCTGCCTTTCTCACTAAACAAAAGGATATGTGCTCCCCTCCGTTTTCTCCTTGTGAAGGCATTACGCTCTCTAATCAAATCACTCCTCAATCTTCTCTTTTAATAAGTTAACCAGATTTGAGCTTCAAGCTTTTAACAGCAAGATGTTTTCTTCAGCAAATAGAGTCACTGCTGTGGTTATCTTTGGAGCTCTCTTGAGGCTTCTAAACCCCACTGTAAATACAACCACTAAACTGCCAGCTGTATTTCAGTTCTAACCTCACCTACTTTTCACACAGGGATAAAATTACCTCTGCTGCATGGATTAGAGGGTTCAAACAGTTCTTTTTCACTAATGCACATCACTCAGAGGTATTAACACATTTTCCTCCCTTGCCATGAATGTTAAATCTTTTCAGAACCTCTGCTTTCCAGGGCACAGTCCTGCGTTCTGTTGGTGTATCCCATCTGATAGGACACACTTTGTCATGTGGCTTTCCTGTCTTCATGATTACTTACCAGCTTCTCAAAGCCCCCAGATTTTAGCAGGAGCACTTTTTGCTCCTTACTTTGTTAAACCACTGCAGAAGAGTGGTGGAGTTCCATGCAAATCCCTCGTGAAAGGCTTCCTGGGCCGATGACATTCCTAACACGATTTCTTTTCCACACCTTGCTGAGAAGTGGAGTAACTTGCTCTGGTTGTGGTTTGATTAGTGAACTGTAAATGACCTGTGAATGCTGGAAGTCCTGTATTCCCTGGATTGTCAATAACACCAAGACAACCAAGGGCATAGTGAGTGCTCCACGTAGCATTGCTCCCCTTTTTACCCCCTCTTCCTTTCCTAAACAAGTTACATTGGACTTTATTTCAAGCATATGGAGTTTTCCACCAGCTCGTACTACTGTGGCTTAGTAGTGCACTTTTGCTTCACAAGGAGGTTGGTTTTCTGTTAATCTTACACATTATTTCATCTCTTTGTATCCCTCCAAGTCGTTGTACATTTGATTAGATAGGAAGGGGTTTTTCTTAGCTTACCATTAGTAGTCCCTTTCTTCCATCTCTTACCAATCAATGAGCTTTCTGTCCTGAGTCAAATGGCCCCTTGCTCCAACAAGGCAAGACACACCTAACAAGTAAAACTTGTCATTTATATTCCATTGCCCGCCTGGCCTTTCTTCCGTAGGTCATACCCAGAGCCTATTATACTGCACAGAACTCCCTCATGACACCCTGTCTTTGCTTCATTTAATGACTTGTGAAGGATTTTTATCCAACTTTTTTTCCCCCATCCAGTCCTGCAGCCACATTTCACATTTTTGTGCCAAAGAGTCAACTCACCACTGAGCTGGGATGAAGCCCCTTGTCTGCATTGTATTCACGAGTCGATGCCGATGGTTTATTATCTCAGGGTGTCTGGAAGATCATTAGTGATGGCTTGTTGTATACTGGAAGTTTGTCTATGATTATTCTTTTTAACAAAAGCTAAGATCAACACGAAACACAACACTTACTGCAACCCTGATGGACATGCGTGTAATTGAAATGAGTCTTGGAAGGAAAGCATCAGGCAGCTGTGAATGGTCGATGCTGTCAACCCCACATAATAGATGTGCTCTATAAACTGTGATGATATTAAACCTACATTCATTTATCATGCACAGGCTTCTTCCAAACAATTAATTTCCTCTTGTTAATGCAAAGTTTATGGGAGTCTTGAAGCAATCACTGTTCAAAGGAGTTGGGGAAACCTGGGTGCTAAAATGTTTTCATGTTTCCAAAGGGAAAATACATCTAAACCATTCCTGCTAAATATTTAGTACGGATGACAGGTAAGGCACACAACAGCCTTATGAATTGTTCTGCCTTTGAGGGTTAGGTATTGGCCTTCCACTCCTTTAGCCTTTCTTTTTTAAAGGAAAACAGCTTCTGGCTCCATTTTTCTGCAGGAGAGTAGTTTCTGAAATGTTAATGTACTTCTATAATTTTTGTGGGTTTCAGTGTTTCTAGAATAGACAAGAACAAGTGCTGGTCTTTAACCAAGCAGTTGTGCTTCTAAAGGCACAGAAAGGACTATTCAACAGAATGGGAAGGCCCTTCTTGATGCTGTAAGTTTTACTATCTCCTCAATCAAATCCAGGAATAAACTTTCTTCAGTTCATCGTAGGTGGATTTGTTTTGGCATCTTTCTTCAGATGTCAAAATAAATGCAAATTCATTAAATTATTTCAGCTCTAGGAACCTCATTATGATTGGGGGGGGGGGGAAGGGCTGTAAATTAACCCTTTTTAGAAACACTTGCTGTCTCATAAAAACTTCTTGCATAAATAACCTTCTCTGGAGATGTTTAAAACCCACCTGGATATGTTTCTGTGTGACTTGGTCTAGGTGATCCTGCTGTGGCAGGGAGATTGGACTAGATGATCTTTCAAGGTCCCTTCCAATCCCTAATGTTCTGTGTAATATTTAACCTGAGAACACCCTTTATGATGACCTTTCGACATGAGCTCTCAGGTGATGGATCTATGTATATTTACTTCGATTTAATTTTTTTTATCGGTTTGGTGGTTTCATTTCAAATGAAATTCAAGAAAGTGAGGCCAGTGATAGTAAATATCAAGTATATAACCTCTCAGATGAGTCAATCCAGAGAATTTCTAAGAACCTACCCATTTTCTCCATACCAAGCTGTAATTTCTGTTCAATATTATGCTACACATGAAAAAATTACAGTAATGTTTTCCAAGAGCTGTAAAATCTAGGTGATCCTGCTGTGGCATGGAGATTTGACTAGATGATCTTTCGAGATCCCTTCCAACCCTAATGTTCTGTGAAAACCACATAGAACATCAGAGAAGAAAAGGGCCTGGCTGTTCTAGGTCAGTGTGAAAAGCATAAAGGGAATTGTAGCTTAACTTTACATCACAAATGCATCTGCTACTAAAGCTCAGCGACAAAACACCTAGCTCATATAAACTGGATGTCTGAATTTTAATTTAGTAGTGACCCCAACACTTTCCTGCCAACAGTGGTAATTTCCAAGTTGTGTTGAACAGTTTTTTTCCTTGATAATTTCAGAACAAAGCTTTTCAAAATCTTCCCAGGCCATCCAACTCAAGAAAACCCCAAATGGTCCTGTCAAGGTCTTTTCTTGAGGAAGGAATATACAGAGATCTGGGACTAACATACAACCTTTTAAATAAAATAAAGAAAATAGTCTCCGAAGATAGTGCAAACAGAATGCAAGATACTGATCATACAAGGAAGATAATTGTGCGATCCAGCTCTCACAGCTGGTTGTAGCACCTCACTTTTTAAAAACATTAATATCTCACATATATGTGAAACATCTTTCTTCCCAGGGAGGTTGTGGAGTTTCCTTCTCTGGAGAGGTTTAAAACCTGCCTGGACATGTCCCTCTGTGACCGGATCTGGGTGATCCTGCTGTGGCAGGGGGGTTGGACTAGATGATCTTTCGAGGTGCCTTCCAATCCCTAATGTCCTGTGATTCTGTGACTGTTATTAATCTTTCAGTATGTTTACTGCAGTGTGACACTAATGATAAACAGTTCAAACACAATAATCTCAGTTTCCAGAAATGGCAGAGGTTTTTCAAATACAGAAAGCGTGTGTAAACTGATACATGTGGGATCAGTTAAAGGATGCTCAAGCTCTTCATAAATGGGTTCCAGGGAAAATAAGTTACAAAAGCTCTGCATGAAGGGGAAATAGCTTGGATCTGGAGAGTCCTTGTGTCTGGAGCCTGAACTGCTGCTTTATTTTGGAAGGAGTCTCAGACCTTAGACACAGTGGTTTGAAGTAAGAACTAGTTAGTGTCTCCAAGAGAACTTTCCTGTGTGTGGCTTTATGCCCCACTTTAAAATACAACAAATTTGTTTCTTCTTTTTTGTTTCAGTTTGGTTTCTGTTTTAAAAGCCAATAGATGATCTTTCAAGTCTTAATCCAATGTTCAGAGTCAAAGATAGATCAATTTAAGATCACCTGCTAAGCTACTGTCTCAGAGGCAACTTCATCATTATCATACACATCAACCTTTGTTTCACTGGAATTATTCTTGGCAGAAGAGTTTCACATCCTTTCAGAGCCTGGAAAAGATAACACGAACCTTACTGTGTGATAGTTTAGGTTACAACTGAGTTACAAAATGAATTCATCTATTAAAAGTGTCTTCACTAAAGACACTAGTGAAGGCTACTGTCTTCAGACTTGTGTTGTGTGAAAAGTGTATGTCACTGGTACTGGTCTCACATGGTTTGTCAACACTAATAAAAACCTGCAGCTTTCACAAATGGTTGTAGTATCTCACTTTTATCTTACTATTAGTTAATACACGTGCAAATTTCTGGAATAAATTACGTTACTATACCTAGTCCTGATGTAGAAATATTTTTCATAGAATTCATGTTATGAGAGTGAAAACTGACTCTCTGGATGAGTTCTTTTCTTTCTGTCTCAAACTATTCTTTGAAATTGTTTTTTTTCTGAGAGTTTTTGCAGAGCCATGTGTCAGCTTAGTAGATATATCTGCCTTTTCTTCTTTAGGTATTTTGTGTTGCTAAATACAGTGGGATTTAGCTCTTAAAAACAGTGTTTTCTTTTCACTGGCTTTGTGTGAAGACCAGCATGATGAGGAGCTTCCTGCATTGTTAGCATCCAGCATGTGTCCAGGCTTGAGATGTGATCCCATTCTGCCAAAGGTTTTGTGTGTTGTTGTAAAAGTCTTTTTCTTGGTCATTACTCTGCTGTCTTGTCGCTGACTGTTTGCACTTGGACTTGTCTTAAGTTGAACAGGGTGTTTTATCTCATCCTGTTCTCTCTACGCTTCTCCTCTAAATATTTATAGTAAAAAATAGCTAAATACACAGGGTTGCTTCCTGATCTCCAGGCTGTTTTAACCTTTTTAATGACTTTTCATCTCTCCTTTCTTCCTGCTGGACTGAGATGCAGGAAGATGATGATGGGCTTTTCAAGCTGCACTGAAGATCTCACAGTAGTTGCGTGGGCCTTTGAGACTGTCCTCTACAGTAAAAGAAGAGCCATTGATGGATTGTACTCATGTCATCCATTATCATTAGGCATAGAGTCCTCCTTTGAAAAAATAATTTGATGATTTGTCAAAGAACTGGATGTGAAAATTGCTCTTCAGCAAGATAACAGATAGGTTGAAGCTGTTAATTGACTTGTGCTGTGAGTAGTCTTGTATTTTCTTAATGAAGCTGCTAATTGTCTGTAAAATATTTGAGTTCAAAAGCCAAAGATTTTAGAAAATATATTTATTTGTTTAAAGTTTTTCATTTGCATTCTCGCCCACTTGAAAAGGAGTTTGTCCTATTTCCATTTCCCTGTATATTTTAAACACTTAAAATGTGAAAAGCAGAGCAGAAATAAGATGCTGGGTGTTTAAATTCTAGAAAAATTCTGCGTTCTGCAAAAGGGGAATCTCTGCCTCCAGCCTGATTCCAGCCACTCTCTAGCACACATGATTTATTCTGGAGAGTGAATGTCAGAGATTAGTTAAAATGCTTCTAGAAACCATTAGAAGACAGGACAAATAAGGCAGTGAAACAAGTTTAAAGGACAACCTGTATTTCTGTACATTATGTAACCCAAAATGCTTTCTTGTCCTCAAGATGTAAGTCATGGACCACAGCAGTGATGCTGATACACAAATCTTGAGCAGTTCCCACAGCAGCTTGACAGTCCCAGGGCACAAGTCATATGAAATATAGTTGCTCCATCTGCTACTCCCCTGGCATGAGGTGCTCTTTTTGCTTTCAAGCCAGCATGGTGGGAGAAACACTCCTACTCACACTAGCTATAAAATATACATCCTGGATTTTTTCCCTGTCATTTTCTGCTGCTCATTTTCTTTATTGTTTTACTCAGACTTATTGTAGTCCCACCCTACACTTCTTATTGTCTCATCTCCTAACTTGAACTGCCATCACTCTGGAAGAGCTCTGAAGAGAAGTACATTTTAGCTGAGTAGTCCTGTATTAGCTAGAAGTAGCTAAGAAGTCCACCTGTGCCTCCCTTCCTCTGTCAGCTTTTGCTGTCAATAAGGAACATGTTGTTCCTACAACTTCACATACTGGGATATGGACAGGCTGCCCAGGGTGGTTGTGGAGTCTCCTTCACTGGAGATATTTAAGACCCGCCTGTATGTGTTCCTGGGTGACTTGGTCTAGGTGATCCTGCTGTGGCAGGGGGGTTGGCCTAGATGATCTTTCGAGGTCCCTTCCAATCCCTAGTGATTCTGTGATTCTGTGATCAAAAGCTGTCTAGAGCCTATAGACTTCTTCAGGTGTGTTTTTCCCAAGCGCTGCCGTTCTAGTGATCCCGCAGTGACAGTTGAACTTAGCAAAGTTGTTTGACTCTCGTGGAACAAAATATTCAGGCTTCTCTTTTCTGTAACCTGTGCAATCCTGACGGTGTATCCAGAGTCTGTGGAAATTCAAGCCTTTCAAATACAGCTGTGTACGTCCTTCTCCTTTGCCACACCACTGCCGACACTTGTGCTGAGGTCTCAAAGCAGGCATCAGAATTCCTTGCTCAGAACTGAGCACATCACAGTCTTCTGCAGCCTGTTCTACTGTGGAATGAAGAACAGGCAAAAGGACAGAAGGCAGCCATAGGAAGGTGTGGCCAGATTGCAGTTTGTATGACTGGGGAGCAGGACCCATAAGGACATGGTTTAGTGATGGGGATGGTAGAGTAAAATATCATTTCAGTTGGACAAGACCTTGAAGATCAACCAGCCCATGGTTAAATGATTCTATGTTTCTATGACATCTGTTTAATACAAACACCTTCACCTACAATTTGTGAAAACTAAAGGCAGCACAAAGGGAAAAAGAGAACTTCTCAGTTTCTAACTGCAGGAGTCTGAAGTGAGAACCCCTGTAAGATCTATCCTGTAAAATGGCACCAAAGAATCCAGCTAAGATGAAGCATTAATCAGTGTTCAGACACGGAGAAATTTTAATTGGACTCTTACACCTTTTTACACACTGAAACCAGTAAGTGAGGTTGTACAAATATGTAATAAACTGGAATGCGTCTGTTCCTAATCACATAGACCAGATCAACTTCACTTTAGTTTTGAATTTATTTGTTTTTGCAGAGATGTCTCATTCATGACTTCCTCTGTCCAAAAATATCCATTATTTGCAAGTGGTGTTGAACAGTTACACATCTTTATGAGTCAGGGAACGTGATGCTGGGTGATACCAGGAAGAGGTTGACAAGGTCCTTTACAGGCAGCTGCAAGTAGACTCGAGATCACAGGCCCTGGTGCTCATGGGTGATCAATCATAGAATCATTAGGGATTGGAAGGGATCTTCAAAGCTCACCTAGTCCAATCTGCCTGCCACAGCAGGATCACCTAGAACAAGTCGCACAGGAACATATCCAGGTGGGTCGTAAACATCTCTGGTGAAGGAGACTCCACAACCTCCCTTGGCAGCCTGTTCCAGTGCTCTGTCACCCTCACTGGGAAGAAGTTCCTTCTCACATTCATATGGAACCTCCTATGTTCCAGCTTACACCCACTGCCCCTTGTCCTATCACTAGATGATACTGAGAAGAGCCTGGCTCCATCCTCCTGACACCCACCCTTCAAATATTTATAGACATTGATGAGGTCACACCTTAGTCTCCTCTTCTCCAAACTAAAGAGGCCCAGCTCCTTCAGCCTCTCCTCATAAGGGAGGTGCTCCACTTCCTTCATCATCCTCGTTGCTCTGCGCTGGACTTTCTCCAGCAGCTCCACACCCCTCTTCAACTGAGGGTCCCAGAACTGGACACAATACTCCAGATGTGGTCTCACCAGGGCAGAGTGGAGGGGGAGAAGAATCTCTCCTGATCCGCTAACCACGCCTCTTCTGATCCACCTCAGGATGCTGTGGGCCCTCTTGGCCACAAAAGCACACTGCTATTTGTTGGAAAGACCACAAAGCCAGGCATGTTCAGTCCAAAAGGTTCTTGCAGTGCATTGATGACACTTCTCTGATGCAGGTGGTTGAAGAACCGATGAGAAGAGTTGTGCTGCTGGACCTTGAATTAGAAAAAAAAGAAAGTCTGGTCAGGGACATGAAAGCTGGGGGCAGCCTTGGCTATAGTGACAGCAACAGGGCAGAACTCAGTATTGTAAGAGAAAGAAGCAGGGCAATAAGTAGGATTTCAACCCTGGATTTTAGGAGGGCTAACTTTGTCCTCTTCAAAGACCTACTTGGAAGAATTTCATGGGCTAGGACTCTAGATGGTAGGGGGTCCCAAAAGAGCTGGTCAATATTTAAACACCACTTCCACCAAGCTCAAGCTAAATGCATCCCTTTGAATAAAACATGTAGTAGAGGAAGCAGGAGACCTGCATGGTTGAGCAAGGAGCTTCTGGAAAAACTCAAATGGAACAAAGAAGTTAACAGTGTGGTGAAAAGAGACTGGTCACTGGGGACGATTATAGAAACATTATCTGGGTCTGTAGAGAAGCAACAAGTAAGTGCAAGGCCCTCTTGGAATTAAATCTGGCACAGAAAGTGAGAGAGAACAAGTAGGGGCCTTCTTCAAATAAATAAGTGGCAGAAGGAAGAATAAGGAAAAAGTGGGTCAATGCTGGATGAGATGGGGCCCCTGGTAACAGAGGATGCAGAGATGACAGGTCCACTGAATGCCTTCTGTGCTTCAGTCTTTACTGCTAAAACCAACTCTGAGAAATCTCAGACCCTGGAATTAAGGGAGCAAGCTTGGAGGAAGGAGGAGTCTCCACTGGTCAATGAGGATTCAGTTAGACACCTTTTGGGTAAACTGAACACACACACAAATCAATGGGCCCTGACGGGATGCATTTGGAAGTGCTGAGAGAGTTTGTTAATGTTTCTGTGCTACTCACCATCATTGGAGACATTTAAAACCCTCCTGGATATGTTCCTGTGCGACTTGGTCTAGGTGATGCTGCTGTGGCAGGGGGATTGGACTAGATGATCTTTTGAGTTCCCCTCCAATCCCTAATGATTCTAGGATTCTGATTTCTTGAAAGATCACGGATGATGGGAGAGCTGCCTGAAAACTGGAAGAAAGACAATGTCACTCCACCCTTCAGAAAGGGCAAAATGGAATGCCCAGGTAACTGCAGACCTCTCAGCCTCACCTGCATCCCTGGAAAGGTGGGAGAGCAGATCATTCTGGAGGCCATCTCTGACCACATAGAAAAAATATACAGTCACCAGGAATAGCCAGCATGGATTTACTAAGGGCAAATAATGTTGAACTCTTCTGATAGACTTCTACGATGGCATGACTAAAGGAGAGAAGGGAGAGCAGTGGATGTCATATACCTAGACTTCAGTAAGGCTTTTGATACTGTCTCCCATAAAAGACCTTGGAGTCCTGGTGGACAGCAGTTGTGTCCTTGTGGCCAAGAAGGCAAAAGATATCCTGGGAAGCATCAAGTTCTCCTTCCCCTCTACTCTGCCCTGGTGTGAATATAGGTGGAATACTGTGTCCAGCTCTGGGCCCCCCGTTCAAGAAAGACAGAAAACTGGTGGAGAGAGTTCAGTACAGGATAGAAGTATGATTAAGGGCCATGAACATCTCTCATATGAGGAAAGGCTGAGAGAACTGGGGCTGTTTAGTTTGTAGAGGACAGGGCTGAAAAGAGGTCTTGTGAATGTCTATAAATACCTGAAGGGCGAGCATCAGGAAGGGGCCAATCTCTTTTCAGTGGTGCCATGTGATAGGATGAGGGGCAATGGGTACAGGTTGGACCACAGAAGGTTCCACCTCAATATTAGGAAGAAATCTTTACTGTGAGGGTGATGGAGCCCTGGAACAGGCTGCCCATAAAGACTGTGGAGTCTCCAACTTTGGAGACTTTCAAAACCCACTTGAACATGTTCCTGTGTGACCTACTGTAGGTGATCCTGCTTTTGGCAGGTGGTTGAATTAGATGATGTCCAGAGATCCCTTCCAACTCCCAACATCCTGTGATTTCACTTAACTAGGGAGGTGACTAGGCTAGCAGTTAAATGGGAGTGGGATTCTTAAGAAGAAGGTGAATGGTGGGAGAAAATGGAAACAAAGAGAACAGAACAACAAAACAAAGCAGAACAACCCCAAACCTGCAGAATCTTAAACAATTTAAAGGTCATCCAACTAGTTTTAAAATGCCCAAGATAAAACTTACCTCCACTCAAGCTGACCTGAATATTTTTGCTAGGTTTTTCTCTTTCTCCCCCTCTCAAAATACAAGGTAGCACTTTAAATATGGTATTTAATCCAAAGCTTGTCCACAAAGGAGCATTTCAGCTTCATGATCAGCCAGGCAGATCAGACATCAAAAAGTAACGTGTTTTAAATGCAGAGTTTTTGTCTCTGAGGCTGTTCTTTCCTGAGTGCAAGAACATTTAAGACACACTGTCCTTTATTTAGGAATAAGAAAACCAAACCCAAAACCTAAAGCCACAAGCTAAAAGTGAAAACACCAACTCAGAATAGCTTGCTGATTAAGAATACCTTCAGACAGGAGAGAAAAATAATAAAGAAATAAGCAGAAAGTAGTAGTCAAGCTAAATAATCTGTATGTCTCCTGAAGCAGATAGTTGCTTGTTTTATACTGCTTCTCATCCTGTTTGGACTGAGAATACACTTAAGTCTGTTCTGCTAATTGTTTCTGTGTCTGTGGGAAACACAAATCTAGGAAATAAATGAATTATGTGAAATTGCTGGTCCTACCCTTAAGGACAACTCTCTTGAGCTCTTCTCTGCTGTATAACCATTCATCACCATCTGCAGCTCTTGCTCACTGATTTGGGAGATGGCCTGTGGCTTGGGTGATTTACTGAGCCCTGCAGCATTTTTGCTCTCATGTTTTGTTTAGACAACCTGAAGAGAATTGATTAATTTTACCCCTTTAATACTTGTACGTGTATGACCACTTCCACAGACACTCTTGGGATGAAGGTCACGTTTGCCATCCCACTATCTGGAATTCTCAAGAAACTGTTTCCCTAAGCACCAATCCTGCTCTGAATTCCGTGCTACTGACCTCCCAGAAAGCTGGGTGTTTGAGGCTCTTCCCTTTCCTTATGGAGCTGAGAATCAAGACCAGTTCTGTCAAGGTGTCCTTTACCACAGAAGTCAGCTGCTAATTGTGTGACTCTTTTGTTCTGATACTTTACATTTTTTATGTTAATATAAAAGAAAACTTTTTAGCTTAAATGTTGCACCTGCCCAGTCTATAGAAATATTACTTGGGACACCAATGCACATGTTTTTCACAACCTGCATTGCATCGTCCTTCATGACTGTCTTCTGAAAGAAATATCTTTGCAAGTTTTTACAGCTTAAGCTGTGAATTTACGATGGTCCTAAGTCAACTGAAGTGGAGCCTGTCTCACCTGACCTTGGCCGTGCATTCCTAATTCCCCTTTTTTGCCACAGCTACTACTCACTCTGGCACTCAGTCAGCTGGCTCTGCAAACTGGTCTGCCTGAAAAACAACCAAAAATAAGGAAAAGTGGTGGGCTCCTGATTGAACTAGTCTGCTGATTTGCTTGCAGTCGTTGGCACTTACAGTAGTGGTGATGGGAACATGTCACTGGAGACAGTTAGAAGACATGAATCTGATGGTGCCAGCCTGCCCTTTAGGTGGCTTCAGTAGGAGCTGGGATCTATTATTTGCCTCAACTCTGGTGCACAGGTCTTATTTCTCTTGTACTCTATCAGTCTTTGTTAAGGTAATGCCTCTTCCCTGGATTTCCACTACTTTATCTTTTATTGTTTTATTGTCCTATATGAAGAGGCCAAGGAGGCAGATCTGAGTTATGGGTCTGGCGTCGGCACTGCAGCTTTATACTGATCTTTTCATAATGGATTAAAGCAAGCTGGTAAAAGCACTAGTCCAAAGTACCTCTATTGGTACCTAACATAAAGCCTGCACATATATCCCTCTTGGCATTTGCAGTTTAGGAGTTAGACTTCTCTTGAATCTTTGCTGATTCACTAGGGTGCAAGCCAGATGCTGAGGAGCAGTTTCAGCAGAGGTGAGGGGCAAATCCAGCATTGTAAGGAGTCCCTTCATTACTGGTTCTTACACAGACAAAATGTACTTGCTCTTCATCTGTGCTCTTGATCTGTTCAGCCTTCCAAGGACTTTGTGACATTTGAATCCATTGTCCAGCATCAGCCAGGTTTAGAAAGGACTGAAATCACAGAATCACAGAACATTAGGGATTGGAAGGGACCTCAAAATCATCCTGTCATAGCAGGATCACCTTGACCTGTCAAGTTTTAAATGGGTTTTAAATGTCTCCAGAGAAGGAGACTCCTCAACCTCCCTGGACTGACTGTTGCAGTGCTCTGTCACCCTCACTGGGAAGAAGTTCCTTGTCATATTTATGTTCCAGCTCACACCCATTGCCCCTTGTCCTATCACTAGATGACATTGAGCAGAGCCTGGCTCCATCCTCCTGACACCCACTCTTTGCATATTTATAAACATTAATGAGGTCACTCTTCAGTCTCCTCTTCTCCAACCTAAAGAGAACCAGCTATCTAAGCCTTTCTTCATAAGGGAGATGTTCCACTCCCTTCATCATCTTTATGGCTCTGCACAGGACTCTCTCCATCAGTTCTGTGTCCTTCTTGAACTGAGGGGCCCAGAACTGGGTACAATATTCCAGATGTGATCGCACTAGGGCAGAGTAGAGGGGAAGGAGAACCTCTTTTGATCTGGTAACCACCCCCCTTCCGATCCACCCCAGGATGCTGTTGGCCTTCTTGTCCACAAGGGCACATTGCTGGCTTATGGTCATCCTGCTGTCCACCAGGACCTCCAGGTCCTTTTCTCCTATATTGCTCTCTGATCTTCAAGGAGGGCAGGAGAATCCCTGTGTGCTTCATAGGAGGAAAAGAATGGTTCTGTAAGAATGAAAACTGAGAGCTTAGGGAAGAGATTTCTCCTTTTTTCAGTCACATGTAGTGCTAAACAGCAAAGGAAATTTAGAGGACAAAACCCTCATAAACACCACAAAAGCCAGGAATCTTTAATCAGAATCCAGCCCCTTTTAGAGATTGGCATCAGTCTGTTAACAAGCATACACTGAACAGTTTATTATGTACCAAGATTATTTCTTGCCTTTACCTTAGCAGACTATCCATGTGTTCCTCTTCCTTTCAAAAAGGTCTCAGTGCCAGTGTAGAACCAATGTTGTCACAGAAGTTGATTCTTCCTTCTTGCATCAGTATTCATCATGGATATGGAGTCAGTCCGGGCTTGGCAGTGACTCAAGGGCAAGTAGTCATTTTTCTAATCAATGCACCTTCAAAAAAGTCATTTACCATCCAAGTCTAGACATACATCAGAAACCTACTTTGCTGTGCTCTACTTAACATCCAATCTATTCTCTAGAATGCTGAGTGCATCCTGAATGTCTGTTGCACACAGGTCTGGCAGGATGCCAAAAGGCTAGTTAAGCTTATCAGACGCTGCCTGTGGACTTCCATATAAATAGTCTCCAAAACCTTTCCATGGCAGAATAGATTGGCTTGCACCTGGTCAAATCAGTTAATTGCTCTTCAGGATTCGTTCTGACTACTGCAAACTCTTTCTTTTAACTTCTACAAATACCTTTCACCTATTTTTATACATATTATCTGCTATTCGAGTCAGGTTGTTCCTTTATCACAACACACTCTGACTGTGTCCCAGGTCCTGTATCATCCTCCTTTACATGATCAGAGGATTGCCAGTGAGTCCTGGAATGAACTTGTTTGCTGAGGAGGACATCTCAGTTCAAAAATCCCTTTAGCAATGATAGCAAAGCCCCGCACAATTGGACGGTGAAGCTTATGACACCGCGGAGGCTTTTCCGCAGGTATCAGAAGTACTGGGTGCTATGTGCAAAGACTTATTTTCTTCTTCTCAGTGCTAGCAGTCTTTCACCTATTCCTGGCAACAGGGTCACTTATCACCCTCAAAACGTGCTTTCAGAGTATAGGATATTGTCACTGTGAAAGCTCTAGCTGGGTGAGTCATCCCCTGCTATTGATAGCACCACAGACTTGTCTCCTTCTGCTGGGGCTCCTACTCCTGATAAAATTCCTCCATGATGCAGCCATAATGCAGGCTAGGAGCAGTCCGTTCAGGACCTCAGGGACTTAAATCTTATCAGTCAGGGAGTGCAAGAGCTCTAAAGGGCCACTGGGCCACTGTATAATTTAAAACCCAGAAGATTTATATGGCCAAAAAGACCCATTGAAACCATTATTGCATCATTATTTCAGATTAGCTCTAAGGACAGATATGCAAACTGACACACTCAGCCTAAATAAGCTGAGCCAGTATAAAAAAGTAGATGATGGAAAAGAGGTGTAATGACCCTCAAGTGTTCCAGAAAGCCCTATTGATTCAAGTTGTCCAACAGATTTATGGAAAATAGACTAAGAGACTGCTCTTAGGAGGAGATGTTGCTTCTTTCTCCATCAGCACTGAGGGCAAGATGCACTCAGCAAGAGTTTTATTTTTCCTTTTTTGCTTTCCTGCAGTAGAAATATTGATCTAATGACAAATGCCTTCAATATTTTCAATAAACATTTTTTAAATCCTTTATCCAAGGGATTTTCTTAATGGCTTCATCTTGCTTCAGTTTTCTGATACTTGCCTATGCATCTGTAAATGTGGGAGAACAAAGAAACCGCTCGTGGTGAGCATCCAGAGATCACCTCACACTATGCGTTCTAAGGCATGATAGTGAAACTAGGCTCTCCTTTTCCTTCAGGTCACCACTTCAGAAGCTGCAAAAGGATCATAGATTCACAGAACAGTTTGGGTCGGAAGTGTTTTTAAAGATCTAGTTACAACCCTCTGCCATGGGCAGGAACACTTCTCACTTGGCCAGGTTGCTCAAAGCCTCGTTCAAGCTGGTCTTGGGCATTTGCAGTGATAGAGTATCCACAACTTCCCTGGGCAACCTATTCCAGTGTCTCACCACCCTCACTGTGAGGAACTTCTTCATTTCTAATCTAAGTCTTCCTTCATTCAGTTTGAAGCTGTTATCCTGTGCAGGGCAGCTGTGCAGCAGGAAAATGTCCTGCGGTTCCCTGTGAGACTTGCCCTGTGTGGCCCTAAGAAGTATTGGTGTGAGGTCCAGGCAGCAGTTTCACACCGTAGCCATTTCACCACCTGACTCACTTTAATTGAAGCATGTTGTGAAATGACTTGCTGGTTTTGAAAACAGAGCTCTTTAAGACTGAAATCGAAGCCATACTGCAGATACTTTTGTTCACAACGTATTCTAGTCATGTCTCAGAAGTAGGAATTATCTGCTGTGACAGAAAGTGGTCGGTAGTGATCAAAATGATATGGTGGCTCATTCTAAGAGACTACATAATCAACCTTTTCATCTGACCATTTGAACCATTCTGTAATAGAGTATCTGACTTCTTTCATTTTTAATAGCACCCCTTCCCCTTGTTCTTTTTTATTCTGGAGACCCAGTAGCTGCCACACCAGTCTTCAAATGATTCTTCTCTTTCCTTACATCCCTTTTTCAGGCTGAAGTTCCTACAAGATTATATGAACGTGTTCATCAGTCCTCTAATTAGTGACATGGCACAAGGGTGCCCTTCAGAGGGTTTGGGCTGCTTTCTTGTCGAAAGACAGTAATGAGTGTGTGCTGGATGTTAGCACCTCTTGATTGCTGGCCCCTAGGTAAGTTTGAGCAGATGTTGAACAGATTGATCCTGCTTTATCTTGGTCAGCTCTGCCAAGTTTCCTGCTTGCATCAGGCATATTCTGTATTAAGGAACACTTCCCCCTGGTTCTTTCTTTCTACATCATGGTTCTCCTTGACTTAGCCTGGTCCTTCCTAGTGCTGAACAGTTCAGAGAAGTCCCTGTTTTTCTTGGCAGGAGAGCTTTGCAGTGAAAATGTGTGCAGAGCCCAGCTGTAGGGCAGAGCCACAGGAAAGAAAACCCACCACAACTTAATGATCAAAATAAGAATTGGCCCCATGGGGTCTCTGTCAGGGAAGCTAAAAACACACCAAACTGGAACATAGGAGGTTCCATACAAATATCAGAAGAAACTTCTTCACAGTGAGGGTAACGGAGCACTGGGACAGGCTGCCCAGGTGGGTTGTGGAGTCTCCTTCTCTGGCAACATTTAAAACCCCCTTGGATATGTTCCTGTGTGACTTGGTCTAGGTGATCCTGCTGTGGCAGGGGGATTGGACTGGATGATCTTTTGAGGTCCCTTCCAATCCCTAATGTTATTTGCTTCTGCGATTCTATGTAGTAGTGATAGTCCTGACCTACACTTTCAGCCTCCTCCTTACAGACATACAAAATGTTTGTTAGCAGGGCATTAGTGAGATCTTGGGCTGGGAGGAATTCATCTGCATTCTGGCATATAGTCAGAGGTTCTGTAGGATTTCAGACATGAAACCATGACAGACCCACAGTTACATTACATTTTTTATTATTTATTTTTCTATTTATTATTTCTTTTTCTGTTGTTAACTAGTTGCATTTGTGCCTTTAATTTCTCCTCAAGAGACACAGCATGTTGCATCTACCTTCATCCAATTTATTCTGAAAGATTCCAGACCACCCTCGATTCATCAAGAAGACCCTAGCAATGCTCTGGAGTTTGATTTTGCCCAGGAAGTTCAGATCCATATTGTCTGTCAGAGCAGCATTTCAAAGGGAAATGGAAAGTAACTGTTAGCGATGGAGCCCTCCTGCAGCTCTGGGTGAGAGACACTTCAGTTTGAAGTGAACTGCAGATAACTTCATCTTGAGCGTCTTGTCTCTCTGTAGGTGTCCATTGTCTCTTGGGTGTCAAAATTAGACTGATTCTCTCGTAACTCCTGGTTCCTTCCTTTTCTATTTTTTAGGACAATGTCCTCCAGTACCTCCCCTGCTCTCCCCAGTCACAGAATCACAGAATCACAGAATCACATTAGGGATTGGAAGGGACTTTGAAAGATCATCTAGTCCAATCCCCCTGCCACAGCAGGATCAGCTAGATCAAGTTGGACAAGAACATGTCCAGGTGGGTTTTAAATGTCTCTTGCAATAATTGCCAGCTACTTTGTTCCTTAAATACTCCAGCATGGATTTTGTCAGGAACTGCTGACTCAAATACATCTGTGCAGTCTAAATACTCTTTAATTTACTCTTCACCCTGCTCTGGTCTGTGCTGCCCCTTTTCGCTATTTACTCCGTTTCAGCATCTGGTGAAGGCTAATCTCTTTCCTGCCGCATGAAAGAAAACAGGCACCCAGGCTTTCTGCTCCCACTGCATCACCTGACTACTGTGCTTTTTTGTTAAGCAAAAGCTTTTCTTTGTGGTCTTTCTAGATTTTCTTTTGCTACTTGCTTCAGTTTCTGAACCCTGTTTTTTTCTAGTGGATTCCATTTTTAATAAAAACAAACAACTGAGCTTTTCTACTTGTTTAGGGTTTTTTTTTTTCAGTTTATTGTTATTGTTATTTGCTTTAGTTATCCTTTATTACATAGCTTTTCTAACTCCTTGCTTTTGACTTTTACTATGCTTTTGAGGAGTTTGAGCTCTTTCCACAGAGGAAAGTTATCCTCATAATTTCATATACCAGGTTATCCTTATTGTCTTTAACTTATTGCTTGTTTGGTTTGTTCCTTTTAATCACATAGAACAAAGACAGACAATCATGATATTCAAATTACAGAATCATAGAATCACTTAGGTTGGAAAGGATCTTCTAGAACTTTGAGTCCAACCATTAACCCAGTTGTTCCAAGGCCACCAACAGACCCTTTCTCTAAGCTCCACATCTACATGAGTTTTAAACAGATCCAAGGATGGGGATTCAAACCCTTCCCTGGGCAGCCTGCTCCAGTGTCTGATGACCCTTCCCACTAAGAAGTCTAACCTAAACCTCCCCTGGTGCGTGCAACCTGAGGCCGTTTCCTCTTGTCCTGTCAGTTATTACTTGAGAAGAGACCAACCCCCACCTCTCTACAACCTCCTTTCAGGCAGAGAGCAATCAAGTCTTCCTTCAGGCTCCTTTTCTTCAAATTAAGCAACGTCGGTACCCTCAGCTGCTCCTTATACGGCTTGTTCTCTAGACTTTTCATCACCTTGCTCTCCTTCTTTGGATCTCCTCCAGCACATCAGTGTCTTTCTTGCATTGAGATATTTAGGCTTACATCTGACTTACTCTCTCTCCTGTTTGCATCCCATGTCCCTGCATATAACCATCTCAGACACTCAGCAGATTACTGCATTTTCTTCTCTTTTGCAACTCACCATCCAATATCTTTGATTCTCTCCTTTTTTTTGCCATCACCCGTAAGTTTCTTTCATTAGCTCCTTTTAATCTGGCATTATTTAACTGCTAGAGGATAATATGCACAAGCACACTTGCAGTCACACCCATTAAATTAAAACGTCAGTGTTGTTTCTGGTTCCTGGTATGTAGCCACATCTAAACGAGACGGCTCATCTGCAAGCACATCATTGCTGTGCCCTGTCATACAGCCTCTCTCTGCAGATGTGAGATGCTGTCCTCGAAGTATCATTCCAGATGGGTTTCAATCATGTTCAGGTGAGAAATGTGGAGCATGTTGATTTAAAAGCAGTTACCCCATAACAAAATACATAAACTTGTAGAGTCATGGTGACAGCCATGTTGTAGTTTACTATCTAAACAGGAATTTCTTTTTACCAAGCCTTGACACAGGCCATAGCATATCTCAGCCAAAAAAATCCCCTTCACTACCTCATTAAAAAAATATGTTAATTTTCTCCTTTTTTTAATATAAAGCAACATTGGCAGAAGCCTTGTTTTTGTAACTCATGAGATTTTTACCGGCGGATATACCCAATTTTTGATTAGAATGTGGTGTAACAAACATTCTACAAATCAAAGCAAACAACTGCTGGGAGTTCTCAGGGCTGTTATTATCTTAGCTCGAGCAAATACAAACTCCAGGCTGCACATTTGGTCAGCTCTAAAATGACTACAGATGTGGACCATATTTCATCAGAGCTCTGTTTATTAGGTTGTCATATTTCCAAAGGGAAACCCCCTGAGAGGAGGTTTCAACTTTTTTCTCTTTTGAAATGGAGGTTTGTGGATTTATTCAGCGGGGAGAGCAAAGTTTCTCACGGCAGGAACGCCGCACCAAACATCTGCAGCACGGACCCCACTCAGGTTAGGGCCAGCTACCTGATGTTTGTGCTTCTCAGATCCATCTCTACTGGCTTGTCAGCCCACCATCTCCTCAGGCAATCCCAGATGGGGCTTCATGCTCTCCAGAGTAGAATACCCCAGTGTATTCAGGGCCTTCTGATACCAGTTACATCCAGCATCAGACAGTTGTGTCCCAAGGCCACCACCCTGTGTTGTCTTGCTACTGTTGATGATTCCATGCCAGGAACCTAAAGTAATTTTCATAGAATCATAGATGCTGGAAAAGCCCTTTAAGATCATCAAGTTCAACCATTAACTCTGCCAAGACCACTGCTAAACCGTGTCCCTAAGCTCCATATCTACATGACTTTTAAATATGTCCAGAGATTCCCAGCTAGAATCAGAATGGTTTGTGTTGGCAGGGACCTTAAAGATCATCTAGTTCCAACCCCAAACATGCAGAACTATTCCCTTTAAGAGATCGAGATTCACTTTGTTTCTCAGATTGTGCTATCCAGCTTAACTAATGGTACCAACTCTTTTCAATTCTCAATCCTTTGCTTAAATTACTTTGTCTCCCTGGTAATATGAATTCTTGTCTGCTAATCAATATACTGGAGCTATTCTATTGATTTTTCCTGTCTTTTTGAAATAATCGGTTCCAGTAAATTATCAATTGCTTCTATCTCAATGGTTTCACTGGATGTTTCTACCTGCAAGAAAACAATTTCTTACCGGTTAACAAAGGGGAAAAACTCAGTTATATTTTATCAGATATGAACAGTATACAGACTTGAGACCTGTTCCTGGGGGAACACCTCCACCATCCCAGTGGGACTACTGTGATGCAGCACATCTGGTCACTGGAGACTTCCTTGCACTGTCCTCCCACCTGCTGTCATATTTGCGTGGGTCTTGACTTCACTAGTTTTCCATCATACTTAGCTGGCCACAACAGAACTTGTGTGACAGTCAACAATAGGTTAAGTGGAGGAGAAATTAGTATTTAAATTATTTCTGGACTATGAAGACAATTTGCCCAGAAGGACTAGCACCTTGCAAAGAGATGGGGTTAGACTTGAGCAACTTGCGCTTGGGTTACCTCCTGACTCCGTTTCTAACTCAAAAGCCTTTGTGCACTGTGGTGCTGCAGGAGCAAACTGGGACATTGGTGACAGTGTGGTACTGGGGGAGCAGATCAGGAACACAGAGAAAGAGAAACCATTTAGCAATAACTTTGCACTGACAAAACAAGTCTGGGAGTAGCTTTCCCCTATTTTTTCATTTTGACAGATTCCTGTTGCACTCAAAGTGAGAGCTGGAAGGAACGTTAGGACTCCTGCTCATCTTACACAGATACAAAGGCAGAGAGGCTTTTCCTAGTGCCGCTTCGCATCGCTGCCACCCAGAACTCAGAAAGGCCAGAAAAGCTTCTGCAGCTCCCTGTCAATTTTCTGAGGTGAGAGGGAAGTAAATTTGTCCTTATTTCCATTCCTGCTGATGACATTTTTTCATATAGGTGTTTCATCTCCTGGGCAGCTGTGAAGTCTTGGAATTTTCTAGGGTTAGAGACTCCTGTATCCAGTTCATGAAACTCTAGGAAAATCATCAAACAGTTCAAGGGTTGGTAGAAGCTGCAGTATTTTCTGCCAGTCACCAATGTAATTGTGATGCAGAAAATGGACAGGACACAAAAGATGACAATTAAAGATGCCAGGTAGCATCATTAAGCTTTTTCTTCACCATTTAAAATATTCTAGGATCTGTTGAAACATTATCATAAAATCATAGAATCACAGATGCTTTGGGTTGGAGGCAACCTCAAAGACCATCTAGGTCCAACCCCTCTGCCATGGGCGGGGACACCTCCCACTAGATCAGGTTGCTCAGAACCCCATCCAACCTGCCTTTGAACACTTCCAGTGATGGGGCATCACAACTTCTCTTGGCAACCTGTTCTTGTGCAACCTGTTCTCATCTAAATATTCCCTCACCTATCACTATCCTATCACTAGTAAGAAGTTTCTTCCCCAAGGCTTTTAGCCTTGCTTAGTGTCACCTGTGTTCCCTGAGAAACAAAGGTAGGTAAGTCTGGTGGGCCCACCTCTAAAAAAGCCCACGGAAGCTCGGTTACTTTTATGTCAGAGGATGGCAAAGTCAACACTGATCTAGTGGGGGATTTTATCTGGCCTAGGAAGGTTACCTGGGAAGTTATAATCTGTGTCGCTTTTCTTTCCACAGTAGGAAATCACTCTCTCCAGAAGTTTTCACAAAGCCAGCATATGTCCCTTTGAACATCTCAAAACTGCCTAGTTTTTGGGAAAATAAGAATTCTTGGAAGTTTCATAAAGCCCTAAAGACTTGCCAGCCAAAAGACTCTTGGCAGCCTTCTTTCTTCTCCACTGATCCTAAAGCAAATACTTGTAGAATGCACGAGCATCCCCACAGAATAATGATCGTGCTGCTTCTGTTCACTGCCAATTATGTTGGGTAGTAAAATTATTTGGATTGCAGATGGAATAAGACCATATTGTTTGCAATGTGCTGATGCTGGCTGAAAGAAAAGCTTTACAGGGTAAAGCAACACACCAACGCCCTCCTAACTAAAGGGATGCTAATGCTGGATGTAAGCCTAATTGCAAGGCAGACTAGCAGATCAGTGGAGCTGAAAATATCATACTTTGTGTAATGGGAGCAGAAAAGATGGCAAATGCTCGTTATATTTCTAATTAAATGATGTAGATGCCATTGACAGCATTTCAGTGGGTATTTTGCCCTTTACTATTCCCATGGTGCAAGTTAGATTTATCCTCCTAAAAGAAAGCCATAATGGAAAGCCAGAGATGAATACTCACAGTGGTCTTGTGCAACATGTATGAAAATCACATCAGGAGCAGAAGAAATCAGACCTTCTGGAACATAAATATTTACTTAATGGTCTTCTTGCTTGCAAGTCACAGGTGGCTATTTTTTTAGCACTAAATAGCAGCCAGATTTCATTCCACCTTTAACTGCGTGGTTATTGCTATGTAGACACTGTGCAGTGTAATAGGACCACCCAGAGATGGCAGAGGCTCTCACACATTCAAATGCACCTTGTGTTTTTTGACTTGTAAGCTCCACTGCACAGTTAATTTTTGGGGATTAACGACATTAGCTAACACTTAAAAATCCACATTCGAGAAAGGTAGGATAACTTGCTTGTGAAACCCTTCCTGATCCACTGAAAAGACTTGGCATTCTGATCAAACAGTAGGAACAGCTGATTTTTTCTCTTAGTAACGACCACTTCACCTTTCACATCAAGTATATTTGGTTAGGAATGATGCGGAGGCTTTGTAGCAGAGAGGGGTGACCTCATTAATGTTGATCAATATGTGAAGGGTGGGTGTCAGGAGGATGGAGCCAGGCTCTGCTCAGTGTCATCTAATGCTAGGACAAGGGGCAGTGGGTGTGAGCTGGAACATAGGAGGTTCAACATCAATATGAGAAGGAACTTCTTCACAGTGAGGATGACAGAGCACTGGAACGGGCTGCCCAGGGAGGTTGTGGAGTCTCCTTCTCTGGAGCCTGGATATGTTCCTGTGTGGCTTGATCTAGGTGATCCTGCTATTGCAGGGGGATTGGACTGGATGATCTTTCAAGGTCCCTTCCAGTCTCTAATGTTCTGTGATTCTGTGACACACATTGGGGATCTTACCACAGTACTACAAAAACTGGAGTGTTTATCGTACGTAATTGCTGATCAAGATAAATTTATTTAACCTGGAACCCTTCTAGTGAAAAACAAAGGAAGTGATCTGGATAATGCAAAAAGTAACATGAGTGTCAGTGAACATCTCTGCAAGTTGTGAGGGCTGTGAGTTGCTGTAAGTTGTTTCCAGTGGACGTGACAAGCTGGGAAGCACAATGTTCCTACTTTTTTGGTAAAAAACAATGGAAGTACAATTGAGCTGGATTCCAGACAAAACTCCCTCTCTGCTCTCCCCATCCTGCCTTTATTGAGAACTAACACTGAACCAAAAACTCACAGCATTCAGTGGTTCAGGGCTCTTGGATGGTAAAGAAAGAGTTATTAAAGGACTTTTTAAGGGATCAGGGGAAAGTACAACGGGAACCTAAGAATCATGAAAATCAAAGCCAAAGAAAATCAAATAGAAGTACAACACAAATGTTTAACAGTGAGGCTGACTTCTGCTGGAACCAGATACAGAGAAAAGTGGTAGATTCAAGACTGCAAACCTCCCAGGCACACACTTTAGCCAAATGTCAGCCAATGGGCTCCTTATGGAGGGAGCTGGAAGAAATTTTATGGCTTCATTATATACAAATAACTGACTCTGTGACCTCATATTCCCCTTCTGTCCTTCAGATCTACTTAAAATTAGCTCAGTGCTCCCCTCCCTTCGAGAAAGTGGATCTCAAACGTTAGGATACAACCTCATGTTTTGGGTACAGGTTTTGATGGGTGATTTTTGTGACATTCAGGAGGAGCTCTAGAGAAAGCAGCGCTCACTCAGAGAGTATAAATCACTCTCTTGCTGAGCTTGGAACAATGGCTCTGTGTATACTATTGGCAGTGCGAGCCCAACGCAATCGTTTTGAGAGAATGAACTATTCCTGCGACGTTTGCCAGCTGGAGGAGATTTATTCTCATATGTTAAGTGTTTGCCTTGCGCTTAATTCAAAATATATCTTTGGTTCATCTTCTTCACTAAGAGCCCTTTTGTTTGCAGTGACTGTTAGCTCACTGCAGCAGCAAGGGCTGCAGACAATACCACACTGTTTTATACGGCTCGATGCTATCATGCAGAACCCGGCGTTATTGGCAAAGCAATAATCACTGGCGTGGCAGTCCACTTTAACAAAAAAAAAAACCAGAAGGAAAAGTGGGGGGGACAAATGTGTGGCTGAGAAACACAAGAATAATTGGCATTTTTCACTGAAGCAAAAGTATCTGCTTTGTCCTCTCTTCATTTCGCAGATTTATACCCAGGATAATATCATTCCTGCTACGGTAAGGACCAAGTGCTGCATGTGACCTGGGGGGTCTTGTTTCACTTGATGCTACACAAACAGAGGAGCTGTGTGGCATCAAGGAAGGGGGAGCAAAGAGAAGTTAGTACTTTGCTAGTTGTGCAGGGAGCAACCCTGTGACTTGCCAGGCAGTAAATGCTCGGTCCCATGTCCTGTGGCCCTGCAGCCTGCCCCATCAGCAGACTCTTCCTCCTCACAAAGCGCTCTGGTGCATGCTATTTTGACTCATGCTATTTCGGTTTTTTTCCTGGTTTTGTGAGTCCCCAGGGGTAGAATTACACAGTGGCAGGGCTGGCAGTTTGGGCAGCTGTTGCATCTGCAAAAGCACTGAGGAGCTTCGGTTTGGGATGCAGCTTTGGTTAGGGATGAAGCTTCATTTTGTGATTCAGCTTCATTTTGTGATTCAGCTTCAGTTTGTGAATCAGCTTCAGTTTGGGATGCAGCTTCAGTTTGTGATTCAGCTTCAGTTTGTGATTCAGCTTCAGTTTGGGATGCAGCATGTTTCCACCTCCTATGGATCAAATAAAACAGACACAAGTAGGCTCAGTTAGCGTCATTGCAGCTCAAAAAGTTTACCAACCTAGGATGAAGCAGGTTTAAGAGTAATTTCTTTTCCGTAAACTTTATTTGACCAGATTTGCCCAGGTTTGCAGTTTCTCATCAGCCAGTCCCCATTCCAAAATTGCTTTCTGACCAGGGAGGTCTATTCTTTTATTGCCATGAAATGTTCTTTCCCATGCATGGCTTGGCTTTCGCATGGGCTCAGTCGTGCCAAAATGGACAACTTTATGTCAACTGTAAAGTGGAGCCAAGTAAGAGCTTTCATCTAGTTCTGCTTCCCATGGAATCTGTTGCAGAATCTGGCCCTGCCTTTCCATCAGGATTTTTGCTTGCGTGGCAATCCAGTTTCCAGTGCTAGGAGATAGAGAGAAAGCACCTTACTTTGTGTGAGGATCCTGTTTTCTACTGGGAGGATAAGAAGACAGAGGGGTACATGCAATGGGGAAAAGCAAGCTTTTTCAGCTCTCTTCAGAGAAAGGCAGCCTGTCATCCATACCCAAACTAATTTCTGAAAGATTGCAAATGTCCCCTGTGAAACAGCAGGAAACCAATGAACAACAGAAGACTTTGTATTGGGCAGCTCTTTCTGCCAGTATATTTCAGACCTAAGGTCTTGATTTCCTCCCATTCACATGGTTTTGAAATGAGTCTCACTGAATTTCCTTTTCTCCTGATTGTTGACATTTTATGGAGATGGAGGTCAAACACTGGTGCACTCAGAGGCTGAGACATCTCAGCCCTGGGAAATACTCAAAAGTCGACCGGCCACAAACCTAAGAAATCTTTTCTGTCTTCAAAGACGCCTCTGCTCTGATGAGGATTGGGATAACTGTCAAAGGTCCCTTCCACAGAATCACAGGATCACAGAATTACTGAGGCTGGAAACGACCTCTACGATAATCAAGTCCAGCCTATGACCTAACATCACCACAACCTAGACCACGGCACTGTCTTTTCTCAAACGTCTCCAAGGATGGAGATTCCACCTTCAGGTAGTCACAGAGAGTGATAAGGTCCCCCCTTGAGCTAAAGAAACCCAACTACTTCCGCCTGTCCTCATCAGATTTTCCTTTCTGTCCCTTCCCCAGCCTCAGTGCTCCTCTGGACTCACTTCAGAACCTCAATATCTTTTTTCAAGTGAGGGGTCCAGAACTGCCCCCAGTACAGAGTGAGAATTATGTCTCTAGTCCTGCTGGCCATACCATTTCTGATACAAGCCAGGATGCCACTGGCCTTTCATGCCATGTGGGAACCCTGCTGGCTCATGTTCAACCAGTTATCAACCAGTACTCCAGGTCCCTCTCTGCCAGGCTGCTCTCCAGCCACTTATCCCCCCGTGTACAGCTTCAGGGGGTTATTGTGGTCAAAAGGTAGGACCCTGCCCTTGGCCCTGTTAAACCTCATCCTGTCGGCCTCTGCCCATTGACGCAGCCTGTCCAGATCTCTCTGCAGCATCTTCCTACCCTCCAGCAGATTGACACTTCCCCCTAGCTTGGTGTCATCCACAAATTTACTAAGGGTAGAACTTGACCCAGTCATCCAGGTCATCAATAAAGATATTGAATAGAACTGGGCCCAGCACTGATCCCTGGGAGACACCACTGGTCACTGGACACCAACTAGATGTGGCACCAGTCACCACCACTCTCTGTGCCTGGTCATCCAGACAGTTTTTAACCCAACAGAGGATGTCCCCATCTAAGCCATGAGCTGCCAGCTTTTCCAGAAGCATGCTGTGGGAGACTGTGTCGAAGTTTTTGCTGAAGTCTAGGTAGACCACATCCACAGCCTTCCCCTCATCCACTTGGCGAGTGACCCAGTCATAGAAGGAGATCAGATGGTTAGGCAGATCCTTCCTTTCTTAAATGCGTGCTGGCTGTGCCTGATCCACTGGTTGACTTGTACACGCTGCTCGACGGCACTCAGGATGATCTTCTCCATAACCTGGCCAGGCACTGAGGTCAAGCTGACAGGTCTAGAGTTCCCCAAATCCTCCTTCCAGCCCTTCTTGTGGATGGGCACCACACTGGCCAACCTCCAGTCATCTGGGACCTCCTGGGTTGTCCAGGAGTAATAAATGATGGTGGGTGTCCTAGATAACTCTTGTGCCAACTCCTTAAGCACCCTGGGATGAATCCCACCCAGACCCATAGACTTGTTAGGATGTAAGAGGCACAGCAGGTCACTAACTACTTCCTCCTGGATTACAGGTGGGGTATATTCTGCCCTCCATCTCTGTCTACCATCTCAGGAGCCCCCTTACCTGAGAATGGCCAAGCTTTTTGTTAATGACCAAGACAAAGAAGGTGTTAAGTACTTCAGTCTTTTCTCTATCTTCAATTACTCTGTTCCTCCCTTCATCCAATAAGGAGTGAATATTTTCCCTGGTCCTCCTTTTGTTATTAATGGATCCATAAAAGCATTTTTTATTATCCTTAACAGATTTGGCCAGATTCAGTTCTAACTGAGCTTTAGCATCTCTAATTCCCCTGCTACATGACCTTACCATATTCCTTAAACACTTCCTGATTCACCAGCCCCTCTTTCCAAAGTTTCAGCTTCAGTTCAGCAGCTGCCTTCAAGAAAGAGAGTTACTTCTCCTGTGCCTTAGCCTGAGCTTGATCTACGTGCTGCACTGCCTGCTTAGGTGACAATTAAGCATCTTTTGTTAAGGCAGCTGGCAATATTTCTCTGAAATGGTTGTTCTTCCTTGAGGCCATGCCAAATATTTCTTACTCACATTAGATCTTCCATATAACATCTTGAGCATACTCCTTATTGCTATTAACCAGTGACCTGGGCTCACAGTCTGGTGGTTATTTGCTGGCACCCACAGCAACAAGCTATTTGTTATCGAACTTCAGTAGCTTTGTCCTTACTGAGCATAAAAAACATTTGCCAAAAACTTCCTTTTACTTTCACTGCCTCCTGTTGAAGTGCAGGGTACAAATCAACTTGTCCTTTTCCTGGCTTTAACTGTTTCTGCTCAGTCTACCATGTGATGCAATTGTGAACATCCTTTGAACAGTTCTTTTCCCATTCTTACAGGTCTTGATCCAGGAAACGTTACCAATCTTCTAATGCTGTCTTCAGCTCAACATACATATCAGAGGTTGATACCTACTTACTTGTAAGGAAATTGAATTGGATNCGCCTGTCCTCATCAGATTTTCCTTTCTGTCCCTTCCCCAGCCTCAGTGCTCCTCTGGACTCACTTCAGAACCTCAATATCTTTTTTCAAGTGAGGGGTCCAGAACTGCCCCCAGTACAGAGTGAGAATTATGTCTCTAGTCCTGCTGGCCATACCATTTCTGATACAAGCCAGGATGCCACTGGCCTTTCATGCCATGTGGGAACCCTGCTGGCTCATGTTCAACCAGTTATCAACCAGTACTCCAGGTCCCTCTCTGCCAGGCTGCTCTCCAGCCACTTATCCCCCCGTGTACAGCTTCAGGGGGTTATTGTGGTCAAAAGGTAGGACCCTGCCCTTGGCCCTGTTAAACCTCATCCTGTCGGCCTCTGCCCATTGACGCAGCCTGTCCAGATCTCTCTGCAGCATCTTCCTACCCTCCAGCAGATTGACACTTCCCCCTAGCTTGGTGTCATCCACAAATTTACTAAGGGTAGAACTTGACCCAGTCATCCAGGTCATCAATAAAGATATTGAATAGAACTGGGCCCAGCACTGATCCCTGGGAGACACCACTGGTCACTGGACACCAACTAGATGTGGCACCAGTCACCACCACTCTCTGTGCCTGGTCATCCAGACAGTTTTTAACCCAACAGAGGATGTCCCCATCTAAGCCATGAGCTGCCAGCTTTTCCAGAAGCATGCTGTGGGAGACTGTGTCGAAGTTTTTGCTGAAGTCTAGGTAGACCACATCCACAGCCTTCCCCTCATCCACTTGGCGAGTGACCCAGTCATAGAAGGAGATCAGATGGTTAGGCAGATCCTTCCTTTCTTAAATGCGTGCTGGCTGTGCCTGATCCACTGGTTGACTTGTACACGCTGCTCGACGGCACTCAGGATGATCTTCTCCATAACCTGGCCAGGCACTGAGGTCAAGCTGACAGGTCTAGAGTTCCCCAAATCCTCCTTCCAGCCCTTCTTGTGGATGGGCACCACACTGGCCAACCTCCAGTCATCTGGGACCTCCTGGGTTGTCCAGGAGTAATAAATGATGGTGGGTGTCCTAGATAACTCTTGTGCCAACTCCTTAAGCACCCTGGGATGAATCCCACCCAGACCCATAGACTTGTTAGGATGTAAGAGGCACAGCAGGTCACTAACTACTTCCTCCTGGATTACAGGTGGGGTATATTCTGCCCTCCATCTCTGTCTACCATCTCAGGAGCCCCCTTACCTGAGAATGGCCAAGCTTTTTGTTAATGACCAAGACAAAGAAGGTGTTAAGTACTTCAGTCTTTTCTCTATCTTCAATTACTCTGTTCCTCCCTTCATCCAATAAGGAGTGAATATTTTCCCTGGTCCTCCTTTTGTTATTAATGGATCCATAAAAGCATTTTTTATTATCCTTAACAGATTTGGCCAGATTCAGTTCTAACTGAGCTTTAGCATCTCTAATTCCCCTGCTACATGACCTTACCATATTCCTTAAACACTTCCTGATTCACCAGCCCCTCTTTCCAAAGTTTCAGCTTCAGTTCAGCAGCTGCCTTCAAGAAAGAGAGTTACTTCTCCTGTGCCTTAGCCTGAGCTTGATCTACGTGCTGCACTGCCTGCTTAGGTGACAATTAAGCATCTTTTGTTAAGGCAGCTGGCAATATTTCTCTGAAATGGTTGTTCTTCCTTGAGGCCATGCCAAATATTTCTTACTCACATTAGATCTTCCATATAACATCTTGAGCATACTCCTTATTGCTATTAACCAGTGACCTGGGCTCACAGTCTGGTGGTTATTTGCTGGCACCCACAGCAACAAGCTATTTGTTATCGAACTTCAGTAGCTTTGTCCTTACTGAGCATAAAAAACATTTGCCAAAAACTTCCTTTTACTTTCACTGCCTCCTGTTGAAGTGCAGGGTACAAATCAACTTGTCCTTTTCCTGGCTTTAACTGTTTCTGCTCAGTCTACCATGTGATGCAATTGTGAACATCCTTTGAACAGTTCTTTTCCCATTCTTACAGGTCTTGATCCAGGAAACGTTACCAATCTTCTAATGCTGTCTTCAGCTCAACATACATATCAGAGGTTGATACCTACTTACTTGTAAGGAAATTGAATTGGATTGGGCTGCCCAGGGAGGTTGTGGAGTCTCCTTCACTGGAGATGTTTAAAACCTGCCTGGATACGTTCCTGTGTGATTTGATCTAGGTGATCCTGCTGTGGCAGGGGGACTGGACTAGATCATCTTCCAAGGACCCTTCCAATCCCTGATGTTCTGTGATTCTGTGAATTCCTCTCAAGGTGGTGTGGTGGTACAGTGCCAGCTGTGCACCAATGGCTTCAGCTGTTGGGGGCTGCTACTACTGCTGTTCCCAAGCAGTACTGGCACAGGGTCAAGCTGGTGTTTATTTTCCTCCGCGTGTTCAGATTTTGTCCAATAGCAGTTAAAAAAACTTCTCTGCTCTTTTCCAGTCCCTCCTGTCATAACTTGTGTGTCAGTCATTATCTGTTCTCCAGCATTTCTTTAATTTATATTTTTTTCTCTGTCCAAATATTTTCCCACTTAATCATGATCTCAGAACTTTAAATTCTTGATGGACACCATGAATTTCCAACCTGTAGTAAGTAAGCACTTTGCCCCTTGCCCACGACTGCAAATATCCATCTGAGCTGGTGATGGACTAACATACTGTAAACTTCTGTTTGTGTAGAGCAAGAAGCTGATGACTGTCTGTCTCCATGTCCTTCCATGAAAATGTCCTTCCACATATTGAATGATCTTGCAGCTTTTCCATTAGCACACGTGTTGTTTGCTGAATTCCACTGAACAGCCTCTTGCACTGAGTGTGCACAGTGCACCTTGAAGGTCTTCAGCTTCAGTCTTCAGCTCTAAGAAGACAGACTGAAAGGCAATTTGTGACAGTTAACCAAGGTTATTTGGATCAGCTATTCAATCCTCTATAGATAGCTTCCTGGCAATGAAGGAGCAATATTTTAGATGTGGTATCAAATTAATGTCTCAGCGTTCTCACCTTGAACACCACTCAATCCTCAGCGAGCACCGCTCGGTGATTTACAGTGACGGCTGGACAGTAAAAAATGCACAAACCAGTATCAAATTTTTCTATAGCTGAGGCAGTTTTTCAGTTTGAGGGTTTATGAGGCGAGATTATGTCTCAAGATATACGCATGACCATATCTATTAAAGCCACCTGGAACTCTTGTTTGTGATGGATGGCAGAGGCACAAGTTTCCACTTGGACCCTTTCTCTGCTCTCTGTAATCTGTGTGAGACCTTCTCCATATGAAGTCCGGAGGATCACTCAGGTGTTTCTTATGTTCTTTAGGTGGTGGCAAAGTAAAAAAGAAGTCTATGTGCTGAAACCTTCATGGCTGTCACTTGACAGTGTTGTTGACTGCAGCACTCAGCTTGGTTCATAGAATCACAGAACATTAGGGACTGGAAGCGACCTCGAAAGATCATCCAGTCCGACCCAGCCGAGTAACACACCACACACACAAAACAAACAGGAAAAGAGAGAGTGAGAACTGTGCTTACACCAGCCAGGCTATTTCACTAGTATGTAAAGCACAACACAGCCTGGTCTTTGCTTGCTGTCCTTGGTTTTATTTTTAAAGTGATGTTTTGAAATACCCCTCTTAAAATAATGAGCTTTTGCTAAATATAAGGTATTTTTTCTTTTATGTGTTCATACACTGGTGCATTTTGTGCTTTTGTGGACGAGATTCATTTTGTCTCACCTTCAGTCCTGCAGTGATAGAACATCCCTGATACAACCACATCTGATTAATTTTTGCGTCTTTGATCACTGCACAGAGTGTGTGAGAGTCTAATGGACCAGTACAAAAGTTAGACCAGCTTTGGGTCGAAACAAAAATAATGGGAATATTTGCTGCAACATAAAATAGCAAAATGCTGGAAGATAAGTCCATTGATTTCTGTTAAAAATAATACAGATGCAGCACAGTAATTCCCTAAACAGCTGAATGCCTCTTCCATTTGTTCTCCTTTTGAACTGATGCTCCCACTTCCTTGCTGTGATATTGACACACCACCTCCAACCCACCTTTTTTATGTCTAACACACATTATTAGGAAGCCTTGCAGAACATTGTTTAATTGAGGCAAGCCTGTTTCTCTGGTGAGACTACAAGGTGTGGAAGAAGCTGCATTTTCATTTCTGTTTCATTTCTGCTTTCTAAAAAATTGTCTTGCTTACAAAACTCTCAATCAGAGTTGTTGCACAAGGGAAAAACAACACACATGCAAATAAAAGAGCTGACAAATAATAGGCAATGGGAAAAGAATCAGCTGATGATTCCAGTTCTTGACTCTTCTCTAATTAGTTTGCCTTTCCCATGGACATCTCTTCTTAAACACGTTCTCCTTGTTTTGATGCTCCAGCTCATATTCTGCCAATAATACCCGTGTATTTTTCTAAATCCAGGCTGAGATACCACAGCATTGATAAAAGTCATCCAGTGATTGCCTTTGTTGAACTCATATCAATACTTACATTCCTGCAATTACTGGTCCCTTGATGATCCATTTTGATTCTAGCCAAAGCCAGCCTTGAAAAACACGCTTCATAAATTGATAAAAATACTGATTTAGTCATCAGGTGTCACTTGCTGCTGCACTCTTTAGAAAATACTGAGCTACAGTAATGCCAAGAATGTGAAACCAGTTATGACAAGAGGTAATTACTGTCTGTAACCCTGCTGGAAAGCAACTGCAGTGCCAGTTACGGCTGTGCAGGGGTACTCAGCTGGATGTAGTGAGAGCATGTAAAGCCCCTGAAAAAACAAGTTCTGTATAAAATCTAAGGTGTGCTAAGCTGAACAGGGCACCAGAGTAACCTAAATGCAAGTATTTTAGCATCTAGCCTGGCATTATAGAGTCATTTGAATATAGCAAGATGCCTTATAGCTGTCCCAGGTGTGACTGTGCTACGAATACACAACCACAGAGAAGAGACCAATGGCTCCTACAACGCTGGCAGCTACGTTTTGCTCCTAGAAGACTTTATCAATGCTTTCTAAATATGTGAAATGAGAGGCAAAGCCATTTGACTCGGCATTATGCAAGAACAATATGAGAACCTATCAGCAATAACACTGCATATTAAATAAAAAAAAAAAAGAATAAAGATTTTAAGCAGCTATTGCTCCTGCAGATGTGAAAACACTAAGTACAATTTCAATAAATTCTAGCATTATCAAGGCTCTCAAGCAAGACCAGCACGACACAACCTTTTCATAGGGAAGTGAATGCCTATCAAATGAGCCTTGAGGTACTTTAGTACCTCAACACACAAGAGATGGACTTCCTTTATGCAAGTCAGGCGTATTAACCCAAATGGGATGTTTTTCTCATTGAATCTATGTTAAAAGATGGTTTCTTTGTGGCTGCTGTATTTCTGAATTCCTTTAGACAATTGCTCTGTACAAGTAATGTCTCAGTTTTCCATTTGCACAGGATAATTTCTTTGGCTATCACCTGTCTCACTGACACCAACATTTGCTATTTGTTAGTGTGTCAGTCAGTCTGTTCCCAAAAGATGGACTTGACTACAGCTCCAGCTGGGAGCGTTAGCGAAGCAAATTCTTCCAGAGACAGTTGTGGTGAAACAAGATATTAGGAACTGCTCTGTGAATGCTGCGATGTTTTTTCTCTTCTCTTCTCTTCTCTTCTCTTCTCTTCTCTTCTCTTCTCTTCTCTTCTCTTCTCTTCTCTTCTCTTCTCTTCTCTTCTCTTCTCTTCTCTTCTCTTCTCTTCTCTTATCTTCTCTTCTCTTCTCTTCTCTTCTCTTCTCTTCTCTTCTCTTCTCTTCTCTTCTCTTCTCTTCTCTTCTCTTCTCTTCTCTTCTCTTCTCTTCTCTTCTCTTCTCTTCTCTTCTCTTCTCTCTTCTCATCTTATCTTTGGCTGAGGGAGATGGGTCTCTTACCTTGGAGGAGACTAAGGGTGACCTCATTAATGTTTATAAATATGTGAAGTGTGGGTGTCAGGAGGATGGAGCCAGGCTCTGCTCAGGGTCATCTAGTGATAGGACAAGGGGCAATGGGTGTAAACTGGAACATGGGAGGTTCCACATAAACATGAGAAGGAACTTCTTCACAGTGATGGTGACAGAGCACTGGAACAGGCTGCCCAGGGGGCTTGTGGAGACACCTTCTCTGGAGACATTTAAGACCTGCCTGGATATGTTCCTGTGCAACTTGGTCTAGGTGATCCTGCTGCGTCAGGGGGATTGGACTAGATGATCTTTTGAGGTCCCTTCCAATCCTTAATTATACTATGACTCTCCCCTCTCCCCTCCTCTCCCTCTCCCTCTCCCCTGACAGTTTAGCTACAGTATTCATGGTTTTCATTGAGCAAACAATGAAGTTTTGTCTCTGGAACCTGAGAGACCTAATACTCTTTTTAAAGCTATGTACATCAAGGTCAGAGAGATGAACACATGTGCTGCACTGCTGTGTCACAGGTCCAGAGATTAACAGGACAGTCCCACCATGTGAAGGGATCCCCTTGTAGCATTGAAAAGACAAAGTAAAACCCTGCAATATCGCAGCAGTTCGTGTTGGCATGAAACGCTGTCACCAGGTGTCCACAGAAAGGCAGGAGACAGCTTGCCAGGCTGCAAATGCGAGTGTATTAAACCCACTTGTGTGGAGCTGCAATGCCCTGTGTGTTTTTAAAAATCACTGGAGGCAATTTTTGTTTTCAGTTTTGGGTTAACACACAAATGAAACTCGACGATGCTCAGCCAAAACCCACAAGCCTTGCCTGGGTTTGAATCAAGATTCTACAAAACCACAGTGTTTATCATGGTTTCTGGATGAAGTCATAATTAACCCCAGGTTTGCCCAAAACTTTATCCAAGTTAACTAAAAATTCTGTAAACTGTGGGGAACCTGGCTGAAGTATGGGGTAAGTATGAAAACATGAGCTGATATTTGAGTTTGGTCTGACTCTGGGTTTTGCTGAAAAAGTTTCAAATGACTGTAGCTGCAACTTGATCACTTCATCCCACAGGGCAGATGTTAATAGACGTGAATTTAACTGCGGAGCTACAGAAATCCTTTAAGGGTTCAGTGTTACATGGGCCTCCAGATTTACCATGCTGAACTTCTCTCTAAAAGGTTTGTATTTAGAAGATGCTCTTTTTACTGAACTCGCTGACTTTTCTAATTAGAGAATCAGAACTTTGAGGAGTGAGGGGGATGCACTTCAGCACTTTCAAGTACACCGAGTATTTTCTGCCACAGCATTAGTAGGAAATGTTACTTGTTTTTGGAGCCATTCAGAAGGGACAAAGACAGACAGGGATACAATGAGGCAGAAAGACAAAGAGATGGAAGGACAGAGACGGAGAAAATAACCCCAAACTGTTAGGCCTTAGGAAGACTCTTTGTTTGAAAATGATGGATAAATTTCTGTGGCAGAAAATACTGTTGGAAAATGCATTGCTTTGACAAAGGATCTTTCTAGAGTGAAGTCCTGACCTCACTGCGATGCCTGGAAGTTTAATTTATCTATACTGGGCATAAGCTCCCCTGGAAGCAGAATTTCATCATGGGTCTCAATGGGTGAGTTTACTATCAGGAGATTTTTATTTTCTATCAGAGATTTTTGATCTAGCTGCAGCTCCTGGACTTGGCTGGAAAACCCCATGTTGGCAGATGCTCAGCACTGGAAGCAACCAAACAAATGATCAGGATATTTCAAACCTATTATCACAACTGAAACTCCCACATGTTGATGTGTAGCTTAACCACAGCATCACAGAACATCAGGGATTGGAAGGGACCTTGAAAGATCACCTAGTCCAGTCCCCCTGCCACAGCAGGATCACCTAGACCAAGTCACACAGGAACACATCCAGGCAGTTTTTAAACATCCCCAGAGAAATAGACTCCACAACCCCCCTTTGCAGCCTGTTTCAATGCTCCATCACCCTCACTGGGAAAAAGTACCTTCTCATATTTATATGGAGACTCCTATGTTCCAGCTCACACTCATTGCCCCTTGTCCTATCACTAGATGACATTGAGAAAAGCAGAGATCAGAGTTAAAATTAGATACTAATTTCAAGTCATTAAATTAAAATTTTCCAGAAAATTCTGCTTGAGAAAAAATAAACAACCCTCCACCTCCCAAACCCCACAACACTTTTCCAAGTGTAATGAACTGTTCCTGTTACAAAAAGCTATGAAAAAGAGTGTCAAGTCTAAATCAACAATAATGTTCAGCATCTTTCTAGATGCATATTTTCACTTAAGTACAACAATTACTACAACTACAGCATTTTATTTCACTTTGAATTTGAAACTGATAATTTTAGCACTATACGGTCAAAACCTTGCCATATTAACACAACTTTAGCATTGAGTGCAGATGGAGCATGTATTCACATGGCTTTATTAAAAATCACAAAAATCTGTGCATTAATTAATTGTCAATTATTTTGCACTAACTTAACCCTGGTTTTCTAAAACAGCTCTCTAAATAGGAACTAAGCAATTGCCAGCAGGTTTGCTATTTGTGTCATTAATTCTGACCCTTTACTTGCAAGATCCTCTTTCTCAGGGGATCCAGCTGTGGCAGGGGGATTGGACTAGATGATCTTTTGAGGTCCCTTCCAATCCCTAATGTCTGTGACTCTGTGGCTGTGTGACACCTCAGCTCCATCACATACAGTTACTGTGCACTAAGCCGTGGGAAAGGGTGTCCTTTGCATAACCAACTGCATTAAAGTGAGACTGAAACAAACAGATTCCTTTCCATGTGAACTCAGTGCAGGCAGGATCCAAAGCAAGATGTCTCTCATCTCAGCCCTGTCTCTGCTGCTGAAAAGCAGAGAAAAGAGGGACAAATTCCCCAAGAAAGACAAGGTGGCTGAGAGAGGGACTGGTAGCTGATCAACAATATCTGTGCTTACAGCCCATGGGCTGGAAATCTCCGCTTGAGGTACTAGCCAGAGAATACCATAGAGTCACAGAACATCAGGGATTGGAAGGGATGTTGAAAGATCATCCAGTCCAATCCCTCTGCAACAGCAGGATCACCTAGACCAAGTCACACAGGAACACATCCAGGTGGGTTTTAAATGTCTCCAGAGAAGGAGACTCCACAACTCCCTGGGCAGCCTGTTCCAGTGCTCTGTCACCCTCACTGGGAAGAAGTTCCTTCTGATATTTATGTGGAACCTCCTATGTATCAGCTAACACCCATTCCCCGCTAGATGACTTTGAGAAAAGCCTGGCTCCATCCTCCTGACACCCACCCTTCACATATTTATAAACATTAATGAGGTCACCCCTCAGTCTCCTCTTCTCCAAGCTAAAGAGACCCAGCTCCCTCAGACTTTCCTCACTGGGAGGTGTTCTACTTCCTTCATCGTCCTTGTTGCTCTGCATTGGAGGCCGTTCAGCAGCTCTATATCCTTCTTGAACTGAGGGACCCAGAACTGGACACAATACTCCAGATATGCTCTCACCAGTGCAGAGTAGAGGGGGAGAAGAACCTGTCTCATCTGCTAACCACCCCTCTTCTAATCCACCCCAGGATGCTGTTGGCCCTCTTGGCCACAAGAGCACACTGCTGGCTCATGGTCATCCTGCTGTCCACCAGGACCCCCAGATTCCTTTCTCCTACACTGCTCTCCAACAGGTCAGTTCCCAGCCTATACTGGTACCTGTGGTTGTTCTTGCCCAGATGCAAGACTCTACCCTTACCCTTGTGAGTAAGTTTGCCCTTGTAATATATTTGGCATCACTCTGCAGCGCAGTCCCTGAGGGACTGTCTAATGAACTGGTCTAGGAAAAATAAATTCCTCTTTTCTCTGGGACTACAGAAGACAGTACATATAACCTACACTTCAGGTGATGATGGATTTACACTGAGGAGGAAAGCAATAATCCTCAGCACTGAGACATATGGAAAGAGCTCCGCAAGAGCTCTCATGTAAAATATGTTCACAGCTTTCCAGCCTAGAGGGAAAGAAGATGATCAGATTGCACAAGAGGTAGTATCCAGTACAGCCCAAGGTTATCACAGTGAGGAAGCCAACCCTTAATCATTACTGGATATTCAAACTGTGGATGGGTTCTTTGCAGAAACTTTTGGAACAACTATCACACATAGAGCGAGAAAGAATGTGAATCAAGCAGAAGAATAATGGCAGCTCCTTCAATCCGTGACCTGTCAAGGGATGGGTCTGTTTGGACAACTTACAGAACAGATATGAGCCCTGCACAAACAGATTGAAAGGCCAGGTAAGAGTTTCTACCCCATCAGATGATGGTACAGTAGCTGGAGCTCTTTCAGGGACAGTCTTTTGCATGCAAGCATAAACTTTGGCCCCATACTTTCAATTGTTTTCACGCTCCTCACATGGGTCATTGCTGTTGCAGATCATTGCTACAGCACTTGTTAATGATCCCTCAACTCTTCTCTTCCTTGCTCAAGTGCTTTTGCTCCGCTTGAACATTCACATGAAGACAAAAGTTCCCGTGCAACTTGGTCTAGGTGCTCCTACTCTAGCAGGGGGGTTGGATTAGATAACCTTTTGAAGTCCCTTCCAATCCCTAATGTTCTGTGTTTCTGTTTCTTGAGGAGGATCTTTAAATTACTGGTTATGGACCCTCTTTACCTTGACCACAGGGAAATGGCCTTTGCGCTAGTGTCTTTCATGAGAAGCGGTGTCATACTCTTTATGTAAATAATCTACTTCCTCAATATATTGTCATCCTAATTATCTCATTAGTCTGTGATTTATGCAATGGAACTCTTCCTTTTGATCTGCCCGTTGACACGATGTGAACTTACAAGTAAATCTGACAGGTAGCCAATACTAGGGATATTTTGCTATAGGATGACCTGGCCATCTAAAATCACTTGCTGTGGACAGCTGAAAGCAATGTCACATGCTAGCTGTGCTCTAAGGTATTCCCCTGGCTCCAAGCATAACAGCACAAGTAAGCAGCAGCCACGTGCAGCTGCACGGTCACGTATATGAGGGACAAAACCTGAAGTGGCAGCAAGAGAGATTTGACATTCAGTGATGACAGATCATCTGGCGCTTGGAACAGGTGAAAAAGATTCCTTAATAAAACCCACCCAAGTGAAGGCAGGAGGCAGATCAGCACAGCTCTCCTGCCAAAGCCATACAAATAAACACGGTTAGTCATGTGCAGCTGGAGCGCTCACTAAGTTCCGCATCCTGGCTCTCTGATGGAAACGGGTGCCAAGAGTTCGCTGAATGAAGCCGCAGCCTTGCTTAAAGCCCTCACTTGTTTCATTCTCCTAAGGCTGCAGGTTTAGAGATCCCCAGCCATACATGTAATGCTTTGTGCCCATTGCTCTTTACAGTAAGATGCTCCCCAATACCTAGTTTCCAGGTTCTCAGCTGTTTCAGACTAATATTCTCCCTGCCTATTCCAGTCACCAGACAGTCTTAAAGTTCCTGTGCTGGCCTGCAGGGAGATCTTGAGGGTAATTGGTGGAAAAAGAGAGCTGGAGTAATGACACCTGTACCACTTTCCTCCCTATTTGTGTTTGGTTTTCTCCTTCATGATCTTGAAAAAAATGGGAGTGTTCCCCTCTGCATTGAAACGTAACCATATCCCCTCATTACGGAAGGAGATGATTTAAAGCCACTGTGAGGCTCTGCTAACCCTTGCAAAGGAAATTTATAACCCGATAGGGAGCAGTAAAAGAAATAACACTGTAGTGTGAAGGCAAGGAGAACTCTTTCCCTGACCTGTGAGGGGTTTTTGGAGTTTCAGCTCTATTTCCAGACTGAAGTTGGAATAAATTTGGGGTAAAGCTGTGCAAGACTACTCAAAACGTATGGCTGAGCATGTGAAGCTGTGCAGAGCAATTTCTCTAGTTTTCAGTGTGCAGCTTCCAAGGAGAGTGGCTAAGCTCAGCCTACTGTATGGATGTTTACATGTTCAAAGTGCATGTTCAAATATGTGGATAGGATGCAGTTACCTGATGTGTACTGCCAGCTGGTGCACTCCAAGGTGAGCAGTCTCACTTCCAGCTGCCACTCCAGAAAGACACAGGTGCCCAAAGGTCCTGAGCGATGCCTGACACTCCCACATAGATCCCTTTATCTAGTTGCCTTCAGAGAGTTATAAAACCATACTTTCAATAAAAAATGTCCCACAGCCAATGAAGGTTCATGTGGTTGTGTCACAGAATCAGTCACAGAATGGTTGGTGCTGGAATGTTTATCTGAAGATCCTCTATTCCAATGCCCCTGCTAGATGGGATCCCTACAGAAGATCACACAAGAATGGACATATGCATCCAGGGGGTTGATCTAGATGTTCAGATTTCACTTGAGGAAAATTCTAGATAAATGAATGGGAATCTTCAGGTCAGTGTGTGCTCTTTGCTATATGGAGAACATGCACCCACTCCTGGCATTGGTCATTGTTTACAGAGGTGGCTTTTGTGAACTGCTGCACGTTTGCAAATCCCAGGCTTCTAGCAGAAGATGTGAGCATTTGGCACCTTTCTATGTCAGGCACTACTTCCATTCATTTTCTCTAACAATAAAATATCTTTTTCCACAGCTAATCACTTAAAGATGACTAAATTACCCACAGAACTGAATGGGACCCCTAGTTAGCCATTAAGAGTGGGTAAGTGCCAGCTGTCAGAGATGCTTTAATATCCATAGGTGATTATTACTTTTAAAATGTAAATGGTGTAAAAACACTCAGTAGAAAAACACTCAGTAGGAGATACAAAGCCTGGTCTGCAGATGGTGAAGCTCAGACTGGTTTCATTTGTCAACTCTAACCCCTAACTCTAATGTAATACAACAGTCACATAATTAAATTACGATTAATATAATTTATTTAGGATTAAGAGGCATGTGCGTATTGAATATGAAATATATAAGCTTCTAATGACCAGCTGCTACTTAACTTTATTGCCTTTCTTAGCGTGAATTCAAATGAATGACATCCCATGCTGAAAATGTTTAATGCTGAAATTGTCACAGAGAACCACCAAAACGAACACTAGTTCTTTAACCCCACTGAAAAGCATCCCAGTTGCTATCTAATGCATTTTACAAGAGAGGATTATTTATAAGTTCATTATGATGGAAGGTAACGTGAAAGATGGACTGAGAAACATGACTTGCATAACTAATATGAGGAAAATTTGAATGATCTTTGTGGATAATTATCTCTGCAGTCCAGTTATCTGTGTGCGCACGCACCAAGCTGGAACTCCACTCTGCTAAAGCTGCCAACACTGTGGCCTGAGCAAGAAACATCTGAAGTAATCACACCTGTGGGTTTGTAGAATCTCATATATGGGTACAGGTACAGCCCTTCACTCTTTTTTTATCTCTCTTGGGAAATACAAATGCTTCTTACCATTACAGGAGGTACTCAACACTGTGTGCCAGAACTGGCATCAGTCTCTTGAGCAGTGTTGAGACATCCCCAGTTCAGAGACGTTTGCTTGACACTAGTACTCCTTTAGTGTTAGCTTAGGGGTTTATACAAGAGATAAAGGGGGTACGTATCCCTAAACTCCTACTCCTGTGGTAAAAAATTTGAACTAAAGTGAACTTGCTTTATTTTGAAGGAGCTCAACTGAAAAAGTAGCTGTTTGACACATTTTGAAATGAATCACAGGAAACGTGGCTCTTGCTATCTGAAAACATAACACAGAGCCAGGTTTATCTTTCCTGCTCTGCAGCCTATAGTTGGTAGAGTCTGCTCTTTGCACTGCCAGACCAGAGCAGTGTACACACTTGAAAAAATGCCAGTGCCAGTTGCCATCTCAGTGGTTGGAACAGAGCCCAACAGATGAATGGCAGGAGACCACCAAACGAATGTGACAAAAAGCATCAAGGCTGAAGGTCTCTGGGTGCTACCCATGGCTGCCCTTTTGAAACAACACCCACTTTCCTGCTAATATCCAGCTCTTTTATTCTATTTCTCTCTCTAAATATCTATTTATTATTCTACAAGCGAAAACACTGGATTTGGGGATTAAATTATCACCTCTGCTTGCACTGTGACTATGCAGGGACCTGCCTTTCTCACCTCTGAGAAAGTCACGAGGCAGCTGGAACACTCCCCCAGCCTCTAATCAACAGTGTTTGCACATCATGGATTGCTGCCTTGGGGGGAACCTGCTGAGAACAACAGCAAAATCACTTTCAACATTTTTCCCCTTTACCAAAGACTACAAATCAACTTGCTGTGAAACCTGCTCTTCGTTTTCCTGCCTAAGAAGAGTAATTTTAGCAGAAGCTGACAGTTTCAGGAGGACATGTTAAAATCACCATTCCTACACATGACAAGTAGTAGCTGTCTGTGCTGTTTTGTATCATCTAATAGTCACCATATGAGGGCAGAACAGATGATCCCTGACCCAAAAACATTTCACACAAATATAGGTCATGACACAATAAATAGATTAACACATGGAGAACAACAAAGCAATATTGGTCCATTCCAGAAGCTCTCCTATAGGAGAAATGCTGTTTTACAGGGTTTTTAAAACTAGACTACCTGATAAAAGAATGCTTTAAGATGGCTTTTAGAGGAAAATTAATCTCCTTTGCACATGCATCTAGATTGCCTCTCGTGAGTGTAAGGGGCTTCCTAGCCAACAGTGTAAAAATGCTTGTTCCAAGGCTGAACAAGAAGATGACAAAAGGGCCAGTGCTCAGGGCTTATCAGAAGTGAACAGAAATAGGAAGGATAAGATTGGGCTACAGAATCACAGCATCACAGAACATTAGGGATTGGAGGGTACCTTGAAAGATCATCTAGTCCAATCTCCCTGCCACAGCAGGATCACCTAGATCCAGCCACACAGGAACATGTTCAGGTGTATTTTAAACACCTCCAGAGAAGGAGACCCCACAGCCTCCCTGGGCAGCCCCTTCCAGTGCTCTGTCAGCCTCACTGTGAAGAAGTTCCTTCTCATATTTATGTGGAACCTCCTATGTTCCGGCTTCATACGAAGCTTTGGGTTGGAAAGGACCCTCAGCAGTTATCTAGTCCAAGACAGAGGCAGAGATAGCAGCAAGGTCAGGACTGGCCCAGGAAAAGCTCTACATGAGGAAAATGGTTATTTGCTCCAGCTGGATGGTGATAGGAATTTTCATAAGAAAGTACCACTGACTGAACTGACTGAGGTGTGAGAAGTGTTTGTGTTGGACAGTGGGATTAGAGATGACATCTCAGATGATAGAGGATGTACATTTTTAATACATACAATAAATACACTCTATTTATCCTGAAACACCAGAGAGCTTGCAGCTCAGCTGGGAAGTAAATGTGTAAGTATGCGCAAGTTTAAATTCAGTTCTAAAAATACTCACATTTTTTATTCCCAGCAAAATTAAATTGCAGTATCTGTTACCAATAATAAATTAGTGCTGCAAAGTAATACCAGGAACCAGCTGGAAGTGGGAGCTAACAGACACTGCACTGACTGAGAGGAAAAATGGGCAAGTTTTACCTCATGAGGAGCCTTCAGGGAATGGACAGAGATGCAGACCAGTACTCACAAACAGGATTAACAGAATTGCAGCTAATGAGAATTTGGTGTTATACCGCTAAGATTTTGAAGGACAGGTCTTGGCCAGGGAAAGAGACTTGTAGGTCATTTGTATTGAGAGGATAATGGAATTTGTGCTTTGTTGATAAGATTAACCAGAGGTAAGAGTGAGAATGGAAGCAAGGACAGACACATTTGGGATCCTTACTGAGGGCTAAAGGAAGACAAGGACTTAGTTCTGGCAGCTGCACTGAAGGGAGCAGGAAGCCCAGGGGACACAAGAGCCACAGGTGGCAACAGGAGCTGCAACTTCAGTCGAAGTACTTGTTTGTACAATTTTGATTAGAAGACACTGTGAAAGACCTCACTAAATGAGGTGAATGTAGACGAATGCAACGGCAAGAAGACAGCTCAAGGAGTCAAGGATAGAATTGAAATATGTGACCTGAAATTGTTCAGTAAGCTTCAAGATGAAAGGAAACAAAGAGATATAACAGCAGTTGGAGAAGCAAGGGGAAGTCAAGAGTGCTTTTAGTACAGGAAAGAAAATAGACTTTGCAGTAGGAGGGGAAAAAGCAATAGGAAGGTGAAATCACCATGACAAAAGGAAAAATAAACAGAAGGAAGACAGCAACATGGAACAGAGACCCTTTGGCAATGCAGTATGAAAAGTACGGGAAAGGAGTTTGGAATGAGAGGGAAGAGTTGTAAGAGGGAATGGAAGTAAGATCAGGAAGATCATGTTGTATAATTACTTCTTTCTGGGGGGTGTTCATGAAAAGAAATGGTAGTTTTGAGAAACAAATCCAAGATGGCAAAAAAGGGGAGAGGATTAAGAGAAGTCACTCTAAACGTGAAAGTAGCCAAAAGATGGTGTCGATCTGGCAAATCAGAAAGGGAGATTAGGATGGAAAGGACTGAAGAGCTAGTGAAGATGGAGGTACTCATATAAGAGAAGAGCTCAGAAGGGAAAGAAAAAAACAGGAGGAAGACAAATGCTTCAGTCAAAGGGAATGAAGGCCATTAGGAACAGACAAGAAGGAAAAAGCCACAGCCTGCGCTATGAACATATTGTGTTGTGCCCATCATGACCCAGAAACCAAATCTGCCTCTGCTCGCATTTCATTCTGAAAATTATAATGAAGTTTTTGTGATTCCATATCAAGGCTAATGTCCTGTTGTGATGTTGTTGTCCAGATTCTTAAGAAATGTGCCGACACCGTTTGTTCTTTTGGCATAGGCTCAGTTGAGCCCTTCTGGCACCACTGGCAAGGACCACTTTCCATCAATTGAAATGAGGGAGCAGTTTGTTTATGTCGGATGGTTGTCCAGGCAATAAAGCAAAAAGGCAGGATCTTTTCTCCTGTGCTGGGATTAGCTCCACAGCAACAGAGTGGCAGAGACCGCAGCTAGACCTGCTTAATTCCTGCCACATATGGGTCTTTGTTAGCGGTACACTAGGTGTTTATGTGAATGAAAAATACTCCACTAAATGTAATGTTTCCCACTCAGGAAGCAGTCATGGCCCCCAAATTTTGCCAGTTACACTTATTTCCCACAGTTCGAATTGGCAATGTGATTTGGACAATAAAACTTCTGCAGCAAAGACTTTGCTGTTTATCTAGAGAGCTGTGCTTCAGCAGGGCTTCCATCTATCAGGGATTCACTGATGGGCCTGGTCACATGGCCCTTCTGCTTCTTTGTGTGGCTTCAGTCATCTTTGTCACATGTCCTAAATTCCTAAATGTCCTCAATTGGGACACCAGTGACCAAGGAGCAGTCTTGAGGTGAACACAGTACCATAGATGTTAAACACCTACAATGACCTAAAGCAGGTCATTTATGTAGATGCTTTTATTTGAGGGTATTAAATGTAGGGACCCAAACAAAAATCTGGGTTAAAGGTGTCATGGAAGATCACTCCTCTGAATGATACAGACAGGAGAGCAAATCTAGCTCTCCTATGTATGGCAGCACGTTTAACAGTAGTTCAGGTGACACCAGATAGTTTCTTGACTTGATGATGAAGAGCCAAGGTGATTTAACCATAGTTCAGGTGACACCAGATAGTTTCTTCACTTGATGATGAACAGCCAAGGTGATTTAACCATAGTTCAGGTGACACCAGATAGTTTCTTCATTTGATGATGAACAGCCAAGGTGATTTAACCATAGTTCAGGTGACACCAGATAGTTTCTTCATTTGATGATGAAGAGCCCAGGCGATTTAAGTAGCAAAACATTCTCAGGAACTGTAGATATTGTAGTGAAAATCTGGAGAACATTGCATTTCAATCCTTTCTAATGCAAGTACCTGAGATGAATTAACACAGACGCTTTCAATGAAGAAGTTTTTCCTAGATTGAACCTGAACCTCCCGTGGCATAGCTTGAGGCTGTTTTCTCTCACCCTGTCACTTGTTCCTCGGAAGAAGAGACTGACCCCCACTGTGCTGCAGACTTCAGTCAGGGAGTTGTAAAGAGCAAGAAAGTCTCCCCTCAGCCTTGTCTTCTCCAGGCTAAACTCCTCCAGTTAGAAGGGACCACAGGATCATCCAGTTCCAACACTCCTGCAATGGGCAGTGTGTCCATGTTTGATCAGAGCAACCTCAGAGTCACAGAACATCAGGGATTGGAAGGGACCTCGAAAGATCATCCAGTCCAGTCCTCCTGCCACAGCAGGATCCCCTGCTCATGTTCCCTCAGCACAATGTAGGACTTGTGCTCCAGACACTCTAGCAGCTTCATTGCCCTTTTTTGGATTCCTGTGTCTAGGAGCTATTTTCAGAAGGCAGGTAGTGCAACAGCCAGACCTCATTCTTGCCTTGAACTTAACACCACAGAATATCATCCTGGCTTTACATCCTGGTAAGAGAATCAGGGGCAGGTGTGTTCAGCTCCAGGACACAGTAAGCACTGTGCAGCTGCTCCTGGTTTATAAACATCCTAAACATCCCCCTTCCCTTGCCTCTGACTGGAGCACAAACACTTACTTGATTCTGTGTCATCCCACACAGTCTCCCCACTGGGCAGCTTTCCTCAGATCAAAGCCTCATTAAATCAATGCTTTCTTGTTCCTCTGTGTCAGATTGCAGAGAAGGCGCTGGTCCTGTCGATAGCCTGACAGTGAGGATAGGTCACTTAGGGCCTCGTTTGAAATAAAAGCAAGTCCTGTCCTGCTGATCTCTCAGCAGCAGCATGAATAGCTGTGGCAAGGAAATCAGACCTAATCACCAAGGAGCACCCAGGGACAGCATAGAGGTAGCTCACACCAGGCTATATGGGAAGGGCTATTTCAGGAAGGGGGGATATTTTTGAGGTGTTTTCACAGGATCACCAAAGTCCTTCATGAGTGAGTATGAAGACAAATGACCTGATTATTTGTGCCCCATTCAGCACCCTGTGGCTTCTAGATGGAAAGATGTGGATGAATAGTTGGAATGAGCCTATGCTGCAGCCAACATCAACATTTTCAAACAGCTCGATGGGCTAGTGACAGCTTGAGTGGAAATCAGGATAGCCTGAAGGTAGACCTATTTTAAAGCAATCCAGCCAAGCGATGGAAAGAGAAATCCAAGGGAAGTGCTGGTCAGAATCCCTGAGACTGAAAGATTTGGGTCAACCTCCAAACTACAGAACTGTGCAGAATCTAGTTCATTTTGGTTGATATGACAGGCATCCATCTCCTTATGAGTATGTTAGTGCCTTTTGGGAAACTAGGATAGATGGCCTGAGAAGTAAGATTAAAACAGGCACCCATACAGGATCCTTGCTGGAGAAGATTCCAAGAGTTACAATGGACGACAGGAGATAAATGAAGATGGAAGGTGGGGAAGGATGCTTGTCATATGTATTGAACCTCTTGACAGACAAGGAGATAGGCAGCAAAGGTGGGATCTCAGGTTGCTTCTGGCTCCTGGGACTGCCCACTGTAAATCTTCTCTTTGAACAGACATGGGGAAGAGGAGAGGGCTGAATCATCCTTGGGCTGTGAGATAAAGGATGTTTTGGTTATTGTTCTTTGTGGGACGGCTCCTCTTGTGAAAGAAAGGGAACTGTCTTGCCATTACTTGTGTTGTAGTTTGGGGGTGTTTTCAATTTGCAAGTGTACTCTTGCATCACAGCATACTTGCTCAAAAATAAGTCAAATTTAATCGTGGCAAGAGAATGAAGATGTTAAATGTGTCCTTTTTATGGCACTAGACTATCTTTATCACATTATCTCTCTTTAACCCAGTCTTCCAAGCTGTAAATGTAAAAGATCCTTCCATTTCACACTCTTGACTAGGCTGAGCCTTCCTTTGAAATGCAGTGAGCAAATGACTTACCAACAAATCCAAGGTATTTACAGGCCATTTTGATCAGTTGTACCTTGTCTGGTTCCTTATCAGACTTTCTCTGACCTGGTGCTTACATTGGAAGACAAGATGAAATTTTGCAGTTCCTCTGTTCCTTCTGCTCCAGTGTCCTGTTTAGCAGTTCTGTTTAAACAGCGCTTTGGACCACATTTGCCCTGGTAGTTCTTCTTTTGGAAGAGACAAGGGGTATATATAGTTCAGCAGCTAAAAACCTTTCTTAAAAACTAAAGAATATGTATTTTGAGAAGGTCTTCCTTCTGAGGTCTGTAAGATTATTATTATTTTTTGGATCTTTGAATCTCCAGGCATTTTCCTGTCTCGGCATTGTCCTCTAACAGCTGTGAAGTGTCTGCTGAGAGGTGGCTTATCTCAGACCATCCTTCCCTTTCTGATTGTTTTTATGCTCTCTTCACATTTGCAGATAGTGCAGTGGTGAGTGAGCATGAGAAGAACTAGGTCAACACACACTATTTGTAAACAGTTACAGAGCACTTCTAATTTTGTCACAGGCATGGGAAAGCCTTGATGTTTGCCTTTTCCCTCCGTAACTCATTAAAAGGCCAGCTGGAATATCAGACTGCGAAACTACAAAACAAGTGTTTGGGATGTTATCCTGTACCAGGTAGGCAGGGAAGCTGAGCAAGGCTTCCCAGACACCCCCACCAGTCTCACAGATAAAAGTGTTCTTTGATTTTGAGATTTTTAGAGCATTGATTGTCTTCACTGAAGAGGTCTTGATAATGCTATTACATGATTTAATAACACAATGTATGTTTCCCTTTTTTTTCTGCATCTGGCTGAAGCATGAGTTTACCTCACTCAGTGACATTTAACTGCATCCTAATTGGCTCCAGGGTAAGGTTTTTCTGCCTGAATAGAGCCATTTCAGATGTATACAGGAGGCCAACAAAAAGAAGCAGCTCAACTAACAGGTCTTCTGTACAGGAAGAGATATTTCAGACTCACGGGTAATTACTTATCCCCATGGTGAGCCATGCATTTATTATTCACAAACAAGGAAGGAACTGAAGAGATCACAAACACTACTGAAGAGATACTAGAGCTTCAAGGAAACCTTTGAAGCTCTTGAAGAGCAGCCAGGTAAGTGTTGCATGCCAGTATAGAACAGAAATTTCCGTTCCTTTCTGTCACCAAAGCCTTTAGTACAGAATCACAGCATCACAGAACATTAGGGATTGGAAGGGACTTTGAAAGAGCATCTAGTCCAATCCCTCTGCCACAGCAGGGTCACACAGATCAAGTCTCACAGGAAAATATCCATTTGAGTTTTAAACGTCTGCAAAGAAGGAGACTCCACAAACTCCCTGGGCAGCCTGTTCCAGTCCTCCATCACCCTCACTGTGTGTGGAACCTCCTGTGTTTCAGCTCACACCCATTGCCCCTTGTTCTATCACTGGATGCCAGAGCAGAGCCTGGCTCCATCCTCCTGACACCCACCCTTCACATGTTTATACATATAAATTAGGTGACCTCTCAGTCTCCATTTCTCCAAGCTAAAGAGACCTAGCTCCCTCAGCCTTTCCTCATCAGGTAGATGCTCCACTCCCTTCATCATCTTCGTGGCTCTGTGCTGGACTGTATCCAGCAAGTATTCCAGCAAGTCCATCTGGGCTTTCTCCAGCTGGCACCAGCAAGTATGCATGCCCAAAATCTTGAATGCATGCAGACCACTAGAGATCAGGACAGAGGTAGTCCCTGAAAATCCATTAGGTCAACAAATTAAAACCAAAACCGTGGCAGTGAATAAGCCCTCCTACTTTGTATGTGCCCATCAGGCTTCCTGATCACTGACTCCTTCTTCTGCTTTTTTTCCCCCGAATCACCAATTTGCTTGCAGGCCCCCTTTTCACTCTTTTATGCTGCTTTGTTAATTTTTGACAGAGGAAAATGTCTACTGTCACAGTGCATTTGTGATTGAAACCCCTGGCTTGAAAACTGATGAGCTGCTTTCCTTGCATAATTCCCCTCCCATGGTCTGCGCTGTAAATAGAGTTTAAAAATAGCAACCTATGCCCCATGGTCATGGGAGCCATTATCTTCTTCTTCATTTTCGCAGAATATCTGCAGATAAACAGCAGGAAATCTTTTACCATGTAATCATCTGAAGTGACACCCATTTAAGTACGACAGAGCTGCAGAGTTTTGTTCATCTGCCAGCTGCAATTACAAACGTCGTGCGGCGTTTATTGCGTGGATTTCTGGGGCTGCAACAATGTGTGGAGCCCGTCCAGATTCAGAGCGTGAGCCATCTCTTAAGAAAGACAGTTACAAATCATCTCACCCTGCCTGGGATCAATTTTAAATGTGAGTCCACCCATAGTGAATTTTAAATGCTGACTTTCGTCTTACAACACTCTGACTGTAATTTGCTCTCTAACGACTTCTTTCTCTTCGATTTTTTAATTCTCTTCAGTCTGTGGAAGCAACTCTCATTCCCTCATTTATGTAGTGCTTAACCTTCAAGTTGATGAAATGCCTTTTACAGCCTAGAGTATCCTACTGAATCCTCCAGCCTCCATAAACCCAACCTGTGTGGCAGGTGATAACTGAAGCTTGTTTTGCTTGCAAAAAGGAGCCTAATTGCTCACCAAAGAACCACCAAAACAGAACGAGATGGGAAACATCTTAGCAATAACTTATCAGGTAAATTATTCTAAAGCCTTGCACAGGTGTCTCTGCTTGATGCTGAGGTGATCCAGATCCTCCAGTGTGTGCAAACTGTCATTCTTCCACCAAAACTAAAGGCAGATCTCTGAGCAGCAGAATTGTTTTGAATAGGCCACTCATTAGCTGATTTAAAAAGTTACCACATATCACAGGACTTTTTTAAAAATAGAGTTAATGGTAACTGAGTAAGAGAATAAGAAGACAGGTGTCATCAGACTGCTGTCAGGTTGGGCATGTGAACACAAAAAGCTGGGAAGCTATTCCCTATGGATGACCTCCAAATATCACGGAAAGAGAGGGATTTCATAGAATGAGCTGGAATGGACTGATGTCTTTGCAGCTCTAAATGCCTCTTAGGAGGAACCAGAAATAGATATCTTGACTAAATTAGGTGCCAAGTATTCATACTCCCCAGAGAGATGTAAATTATGTTTATGGAGCCTAGACTGTGTTCATTTGGTGTCCAACAACCTCACCAGCGAAAGACAGGAATCTCTTCACAATCTTAAAATGACAATTTCTCAGCTTTTTTATATAAATAATCCTACTGAACTGCCAGACTTACTCTCCTTGAAGTTTTGAAGTATTAGAAGTTGAGGTACCAAAGAAAACTTCTCTCAGTTTTTTATTCAAATCTTAAACAAAGAAACAAAACTAAGCAGCCAGGAGATTCCTGAACTACTGTTGTTGTTGCCACATATGCAACCACGGTAAATGCTGACTGCTTGGAGGTTTGAATGATTAAATGTTTGTTTCCTCTCTCTCTTCACAGAATCACAGAGTCACAGAACATTAGGGATTGGAAGGGACCTCGAAAGATCATCTAGTCCAACCTCCTGATAGAGGAGAATCACCAGGAAAAGATCACACAGGAAACATCCAGGTGGGTTTTGAACATCTCCAGAGTCAGAGGCTCCACAATCTGTTGCTCCACTGGGCAACCTGTTGCAGTGCACTGTTACCTTCACATCAGGATCACCTAGATCCAGTCACACAGGAACACATCCAAGTGGGTCATAAATGTCTCCAGAAAAGGAGACTTCACAACCCCCTTGGGCAGCCCGTTCCAGTGCTCTGTCACTCTCATAGTGAAGAAGATCTTTCTCATATTTATGTGGGACCTCCTATGTTCCAGCTCACATCTGTTGCCCCTTGTTTTATCACTAGATGACATTGAGAAGAGCCTGGGCTCATCCTCCTGACTCCCACCCTTCACATCCTTCTTCCATTTATTTTTCACTGGAGTGTCACTGCACAGGAAGTTCTTGGAGACAGTGAGACAGTGTCTATAGGAATCAGCAGCCAAGTGAACAGTTTTAGTCTGAAATTAAGGACATCATCATTTTCTTTTAATCTCATGTTTAAAAGCATCTAACTCGGTTCGTGTCAGTATCACAGCGTTTCCCTACCTTGGGCACTGGAGAACTGGCTGTCAAGCAGAAATCTTCTACATTACAAAGGAAAAATTCAGATTACCTTGTTTTTCTACATCTGAATCCATGGTAATTAATTACCTTAAATTTGCATTCTGGATTAAGAGCTCAGCAGCTTTATCTGCTCTGTGACTGAAAAATCTGACTCAAAAGTAGCCAGGATGGCTCTGTTGCTGATGATCAAGTGGTTGCTGTTGGAAAGTAATCTCACTTTGACTTGAAGGGGTTAGAGTCAGTCAGCAATGACAGCCGAATACCTTCCAGGAAAACTGCAGAGCCCTTATTTATTGGTCTAGAAGCAGAAGTCTAGCAAGTTGATTCCTGCTAGCTCTGCTTTCTTCCTCACAGGTACTGGGAAGAGAGAGGAAAGAGTATCTTTGCGAGATCATTCCCCTGATTACTGCTGGCTCCTCTGCTGGCATCACTAGCATCTCCTTTCTCACCCTTCTGGCTCGTTTTAAGATGCCACTGGATGTCTCTTTGAAAAACAAAAGCATGAAGCAGAAAGGCAAGAATTGCTTCAAGCCTTCTGGGGCTGGTAGACTATACATGAGGACTAGAGAAGAAAGCAGAGCTTATGATCCAGTAGCTACACTACAAACCTCTTCAACCCATGCCTAATCATGAGCTTTGAGATAATGGTAGGAAAACATGAGCTCCCTGATTTATTGAGCTGGTTTTAAGTTTGCAAACTTTGTTCCCTATGCCCTTAGCAAGGAGATTAGTTTCAGCGAGTGAAAGACTAGTGGGGATGAGGGGAACCCTGGCAGGAGACCCGGAAGCAACTAGTAGTGTTAACAAAGCTGCAGACTGAAGCTAAAGGCACTGAAGTTAAGACAGCCTAAGGGACCCAGGCAGGTCTAACCACCACACAGCCTTCAAAACCTTCCTTGCTTCAGATCTTCAGGTGTTCAGTTAGTTCCTAGAGCACATTAGTCTCAAAAGAGGAGTAAAAAGCTGCAAATATTGCCAGTTCCAAACATCTGTAACCATGAGACAAATGCTTTACTTGACTTTTTTATCATAGAATCATAGAATTTTACTTGCTCTCCAGTTTCTTACCTTTAATAATTCAAGCAGTGCTGGGCTTTGGATGTCTCTTCAGAAGGGCAGACTAGAAACATTTGGTTTTAACAGAAAGTGGAGTGCTTTTTGAATACATGATTAGCTGGGATTTGATTGACAGGACTTTCTATGGAAAGCCTTGCTGTGAACCCATGGTGGCCGGCCACCAGAGGTCACAGGCCACTGGAGGTCACAAGACCAGCTCGGCTGTATAACTTATGCTCTGTGCTATATTTGCTCTTACTTCTAATGAATGACAATAACTTTTACAGGAGTTCTTCATGGGGAAGGAAACCAGATTGTGGCAAAATTGCTTCTTCCAAGAAATAAGAGTTCCCTCAAAGCTGCCAAAGCATCAGGGAGGAAGAGCACGAACATCACAAATACTGAACAACTCAGGCATTGATTTTATCTGTGATGCCTGAGAAATCTTACTGCTTTTAATACAATTAATGGAGAATATTCATCCTGTCAACATGGAATAGAAGGACATAACAGAAGTCAGTAACCACTTAATTTTCATTGATACAATTTACAAACTTTACAGCAATACTGTAAGGAGCTGAGTCTCTTTAACTTGGAGAAACGGAGCCTGAGGGGTGACCTCACTGATGTTTATAAATATGTTAAGTGTGAGTGTCAGGAGGATGGAGCCAGGCTCTTAGTGTTATCTAAGGCTAGGACAAGGGGCAATGACTGTAAGCTGGAACACACGAAGTTCCACATAAATATGAGAAAGAACTTCTTCCCAGTGAGGGTGACAGAGCAGTGGAACGGGCTGCCCAGGGGAGTTCTGGAGTCTCCTTCTCTGGAGACATTTAAAGCCCACCTGGAGGTGCTCCTGTGTGACTTGGTCTAGGTGATCCTGTTCATCCAAAAGGTGTTTTCATCAAAGTATTAATCAATAAAAAGACCTTTTAATCTATATTACACTTGGAAAGCCTATAGGATCAGGGATATTCAGTGTACACTGGAAAAGGAAATGCTGTTTAATGGTGTAAACCACTGGAGCTAAACAAGGACGGACAACAGAAGTTCTGATCATCTTGGCTGACTGAGTACGCTCTGCTTTAATGTGGTTGCATCTCCTCTAGTGTTCTAATGCAGAACAAAACTGACACATGCCAAAAATAACTTCTTGTTTGAAATATGTCTTTTTAATGTTCTCAATATTTGCTTTGCATAAACATCTGCCACAGCTCAGCAGTTGTGAAACACAGAAGATAGGGATTTGCTGAAGATATTCACTGCTGCATGATCCTGACAAGGTTTTAAATAACAAGTATTAAAAAACGAGTAAGAAACTGCAGCAAAAAATGTCCTCAAACAAAATGAAATGCATATTTTTAATTTCACTAGCTCTACTGAACAGATTCATTTAGATCTACCAGGTCAAAATCTCCAGGAAATAGAGCTAATGTACAAATTGCAGCCATTCCAAACACTCCTGTCTCACTGGAGCTAAATTTTGTGTTGATGTCAACTTAGCAAATAGTGATAGCTAAATTGTTTTACAGCTCAAAACATTGCGTTTTTTATTTCTGAAGGCTTTGCTTGGAATATTGCCCACATGTAATTTTTAAACACAACGTGAAATGAAATGCTTCTGTTCCAAACATTTCAGTACATGAGTAATCAAAGGAGATGCCCAAGATTCATACAGCCCTATGAGCAAGGTGAATGATTTAAACACGTATATAGAGAGGTACTGAATAATCTTTGGGAGAAAAATAACCCCAAGCCTGCATGCTCTAGGTACTGTAGGGCAGCTTGACCATGATGGGAGACATGACCTGAAGAGTTAGATCCTGATTTGATAGGAAAGAAGGAAATTGCTCTTGTCCTTTTGTATCTAGTAGCTGTGACTTCCTTTTGCCAAACTCCTCTCTTCTCTCTTGAGGACAAGACAAGTAACAGCAAGATGATGGAGCAAAGTGGCAAGTAGCAGCAATTAAGAGGCACTTCTGTGTAGGAGCCGTTAGGGAGCTGCTCTGGTTAAAGCTGTTCCTTATGCACCTCATTGACCAGGCTTGCAGTTCTGTCCTTAACAACTGACTTGGGCTTGAGTAGCGCTCCTTTGTGCGTCCCTGATGGTCTCTGGGTATTCCAGGGGCAGAGAAATCCCACCACACTGTGCTAAAATTTGGTAGGAAGAACTTGGTCAGAGGAGATTATCATTAGTAGGATGTCCCTGCTGTCTCCAAAGTTAAAGCTTTATCGACCTCATTGGGAAAAGGATCAAATATTCTGTATTCTCCGAAGAGTGAAGAGGTCCCAACAGAGTTTCATGGTGCTGTAGCTAAGCAGTGAGAAATTTGCATTTTGTCCCTTGCAAAAGGTAAACAGATAAAGAGACACAGGATTCCTGTGAAAATAAATCATTTCAGTGCCAAGCCTTGAGCTCAGTCTATAATGTTTCCTCAGAGATGGCTATCAACAATAGCAGTGATTATCAACTCGAGGAATTATAAAAAGGGTGCAGTGGTGTGAACTCTGTTGTACCCTGCAATTTCCCTGAGGCCTGGGGGACTAACCTTTTCTCAGCCTTGGACCCTGGAGTGAGGAAAATCACTGTCTTATGGCTAGCCTATTATTCTCACAAATGCCATTGCCCGGCTTGTACTGTCTCTGATGTCCACAGTCTATGCCTGCAGGGCAAATGTCACACTGGAGGTTGAGAGGATTTGCAGCAAACACTTATTCCAGACTGAGTGGATGCACTGAAAGATAGCTTGTGTGAATCAAAGATGCAATTTAGGGTGGGGACATTGTGCCCTGCTCTTTTGTTAGCGATCACAGCTTGTCTTCAGACAATGGCGTCTCAGAGATTTTCCTCATTAACATCCAGGACATGATAAAATCATTTATTAGCAAGACTGGAGCATGTGTGAGATGCTGCAGGAGCTAAACTTTTCCTGAGCTGCTGGCGATGTAGCAAACAGGGATAACTAAATTGTTTTTAAACTCAAAACACTGTGGTTTTTATACTGTGCTGTAAAGAAAGGTCAGGCAAAGGCAGCGTTCTTGGTGCTATCACTTCTCTGTAGCCTCTGGAGAACTCAGGCATGGACTGATTTTGGAAATCTAGGACAAAGTCAGGAACTGATTTGAAGTCTCCTGTGTTTCAGGCGAGTATGTTAAGAGACCAAATGCTGCTATCGGTGCTCCTGTGACAAATGTGGTGGTAGTCTGAGTGAAAACCAGAGAAAATGCAGGCGAGCAACGTTTCAGTTAATCAAATTGACAATACAATCTGTTATCTGTCCATTATTATACTAGGGCTTCTTTTAGGGTTTTTTTTAGCATCTGTTTTGCATCATTTATGTAATTTGAATCCACGTATTTCAAAAAAGCTTCTGTTCAAAACAGAAGGGGCTAAACTGAAGCTTTAGGGTGTATACCACGAGGTATAGATGATAAATTTCCCTTAATTTCCTTCTGCATATATTCTACTCACCTACATCCAGCCGAAAGCATCCAGGTTTCTGTCCAAGGCATACTCTGAAGATGTTAACTAAGCCCTGCATCACCTGACAGGAATTCAAATATCCTTGTTTCCTTCAGTCGTGACAACCACCAACACCCCCGGTCCTTCCCCCAGTACAGTCTGTTCTTGGCCATAGAGTTTCATTCCATTGCATCCTGCAGTTGCAGTCCCACAGTGTAAGGATTCACACTTCTGCTACTTCCAGCTCAAATAAAGGCAAAATCCAGCACACAGCTGGATGAAAAAAAGTCTGACTTTTAAAGAACTGGAAAATCTCTGCTTAAAATCATAGCTCATTCTTACTTCTTTCTACAATTAGATAGTTCTATAAAACCCTGTGATTTTCCTGAATGTTCTTATTTACCCTCTGAAATCCACGGTGCAGGTAGTGGTAGATACAGAGATCCTGGCACTCACAGAGTAGGATTAGAAGATCAGGGTGAGAACAAGTTTGAATCCTTCTTTTTCCTTTGCAGTGTGCACTTCCAACCTTTACCTCAGCCCCTTTATCCCTTACTGCAAACCCACGGTGGGGGTGAGCCTGATTATTACTTCTGCAGGGATACGGCACTTGGAGATTGAGGAAACCTTTGCAGTGCTTTTCTGCAGATCTCAAAAAACCAGGAAAACTCAGGACTGGTTATGGATTGTTTGGATGGTACCTTCCCAGGACAGGTGAAGGAATGACAGGACCACAGCTTCCCCCAGGCAGCTTCAGCGGTGTTTGTATGGCCTCCACATGGCCTCCACATATCTTTTCAAGCCTGCATCTTGAGAAGGAATTGATGCTCAGAAAGGAAATCCCACCATTTTCCTTGATCTCTGCAGTTTCCATCTCTCTTTACAGAATTTATTGTCTATAGATTGCAATAATAAATTAATGCAGTGAAACCAAAGCCTATGCAAATGATGTCTTTGAGAGCAGGAGCAGTGACGGAAGAGCTGCGCATGTGGCATGATGTGTGCAAGGCAGAGCTGGGAGATGCTGCCTGACAGCTGGGACTCTCATTTTCAGGATGCACAGCAAAATGCTAAATGTCCAGCTTCACCATTTGCATTTCAAATTTTCCACTGTCAAAGCAACAATAATAGAAATACCTAACAAGATAAAATCTGATGTTCTGGGTTGGAAAATCTGCCATCTGTATGAAGTATGATCTTCCACAAGTAATGTCATCCTCACCTGTCACATTGCTCTCCTGCTCAGGGAAAAACATGCTCTACAGATCTTTACCACACGATCCTAGTTATACTGAAAAAGACAGTTTGGATGAGGTGTTGAGGGATATGGTTTAAGGGCAACTTGTAAGGTAGGGTAGATACTTGGACTTGATGATTGCAGGGTCTTTTCCAATCACTGTGAGTGATTCTGAGTGAAAGGTGAGGTTGGTTTCATGGGACAATGAGCTTCATATTTTTTCATAGCATTTCATTCATTCACTCAGCCACCACTTCATCCACAGTTGAACTGTAGGACTACAATTCACAGAACACTTGAAGTTGAACAGAACCTCTGGAAGGCATCTGGTCCAATCCCATCGATCAAGCATCTAGATCAAGTTGTCCAGGACTGCATCTTCTTGACTTTTGTGTATCTCCAAGAATGGAGACTCCTCAATCTGTCTGGGCAACCTGTGGCAGTGGTTGGTCACCCTCACAGTGAAAAAGATTTTCCAGATATTCAGGTGGAACCTCCCCCATTTCAGTTTGTGCCCACTGCCTCTTCCTGCCACAAAGCACCACAAAAAAGAGCCTGGCTCCACCCTCTTCATCTACCCTTTGGGTATTTACACATGTGGATAAGATCCCCCACTGGGACTTCTCTAGGCTGAACAGTCTCAGCTCTCTCAGCTTGTCCTTACAGGAGAGAAGTTCCAGCCCCTTAATACTCTTTGTGGCTCTTCGCTGAACTCTCTCCAGTACTTCCATATCTCACTTGTACTGGGATGCCCAGAACTGGACACAGTTCTATCAATACTCCTAATAAATTGTTAGTATCAAATACTTAGAAATTTAGATTTGTCCTGTTTTCCTTGCTCTATATACTTCTAAATTCATACTCTGATCTACTGACAGGTTTCATGATGTTTTCCCAATGCAGAGTTATGAGTAGGGAGCCATTAATTGTTCTTTTTTTAGTGATTATCTGAACACAGGTAAATATCTTTCCTTCTGAGAGGCTGAATTTCACATGCAGACCAGATCAAATCTGGGTTACTTGTATCCCTGTCAACTTACATGAATCTCAATTTCTATGGAAGACTACAGGCTCTTTCAGTGCCCCAATTCTTCATTGCGTTTACATCCAGACCACTGGGAACACCCACTGAATTATGTATTTCTGAGAATTTCTGGGTCAAATAAGAGCAAGGAAGTTGCAAAAGGAAGGAACTCTATAATGGTTTAAAGGTTACTTAATTTGGTAGAGTGCATTGTGTCTTTGGAAATGTTTTCTTTTCTGTTCTCTTTAAAAACAAAACACATTTTATCTCATTTTCCCAGCAGAAACAATCGCTTTCAATGCTGCTTATCCCACACATGGTAAAACCCACCTCCAGGTTATCCCCAGGCTTCGTGCTGGAGGATGGCTAAATAAGAAGCTGTTTAAAACACAGCCCTCCTTTGGTTTTGCTGTGATTCCACCTTCCACTCCCACTCCTGGAGAGAGATTTAGTGGACAAATCCCCATCACCCCCAAAAAGAAAGTGGGATGTGACACTTTCTTTCCATCTACTCCCACTGAGGTCTTGGCACACAGCCTTAGCTTCACAAAGGAGACTTTGAACCTGCTGAGCAGCTAGAGGTTTAGGGAGAAAAGCAGGACATGCTTTTGATTCTTGTGGGCCTTCTGATACGGTGCGTATGCAAGTCGTGATGCAATTCCAGATTTTCCCTCCCCACTACAACTACTGTAACATCAGAAGAGAAGAGCAGGGGTAGTCTGTGATGTCTCCTTTTGGAACTTTTCATATGGATCACAGAATCACAGTATGGTTTGGGACAGACAGGACCTTTGACAGTCATCTAGCTGAACCCCTCTGCAATGAGCAGACATCTTCAGCTAGATCAATTTGCTCAGAACCCTGTTCAACCTCACCTGGAATGGTTCCAAGGATGGAGTTTCTACAACCTCTTTGGGCAACCTTGGCCAGGGTCCCACCACCCTCAGTATAAAAACCATCTTCCTTGTATGTAGTATGAATCTCCCCTCTTTCAGTTTAAAACCACCACACCTTGTCTTATCGCAGCATTATGACAAAATGTCTGTCCCTTAAAATGTTGTTACCCTTTAAGTATTGAAAGCCTGTGCTAAGATCTCCCTGGAGCCTTCTCTTCTCCAGGTTGAATAGCATCAACTCTCTTAGTCCATCTTCATATCCCTTTGATCATTTTGGGGCCTCCTCTGGACCTACTCCAACAGGTTCATGTTGTTTTTCAAGAACACATTTTCTCAACTTTCAAACTGAGCTAGAGACTACAAGTGTAAATAAATGCAGAGCATTAAAACTGAGCAACAGGCTACAAGTGTAAGCAAAGCTGAAACATGCACTTTCACAACACTAAAACTGAGCTATGGGCTACATGTAGACGTAAACCTAAAACACATATTTTCAGAACATTAGAGTTTATTTACAGGGTACCTGTACAGGTAAACAAGTATTTTTGTTTCTATAATAAACAATACTAGAACAAGTATTTTAATTATGTTAATATAAAACTGAGCTATAAATATGCTACATGTGTAAGTTTAGAACACAGTAAGGTTAAAAGTGGTCTTACTGTGAAACACAAGAACTTCAGCCAACTTTAGGTTTAAAAAACTTAGCAGAACAGACAGTAAAAAGCAATAACCCCCCAACCTAACTTTTTGGTTAAAATTAAACAATACAAACTTTAAGGACTATTCTTTCAAGAGACATCGATGAAACCATAAAGTGATAGAAGAGAATATTGAGGAATAAAATACATCTACAGTATTTAGAAAGAAAAGTCCTGTGCATCAAATTCCCACCAAATGCTGAGGTAGGACTTCATAGAAAAATAAAGTTCATATCAAAAAAGTGCTGCCAACATGTGTGTGTTTTAAAACTCCTCATGGCAAATGTCAAAAATACTCTTGGACTGTCCCTCTCACTGGGACAATTTCCTGACAGTGTAGCACATTGCATAGGATTTTGTTCCTGGACTCACATTCTTGAATAATGACCATAATAATTAAGAAAAAAGGCAACTTGCCTTTTGGATACTTTGCTTTTTATAGCGACTGGACATTCTTGGTTTGTTTCATGGTTAATTTACACCAATACAGTCAGATGCCGACTGTGTGTGTGGAGACATATATATCCTTCATTAGTACGTGCAACCAGTAGGATCAAGGACTCATAGAAACTGCCTCACAAAGGCTGGATGAAGTGACTCATCACTTCACTCCTCTGATGTTTTGTATCTGCCTAGTATTTGAAGATGAGACAAAACCTTTCCCTCCCTCTGGTTTTCTTACAATTTTAGCTGATAGTTAATACTACACTAGTAATAGACCAAGGAGGTAAATTGGCTCAGGATCAAGCTGTGACACATCGGTACAAAACCTTTTCACCTGTACACACCCAATGTGGAGCAGGAGATGTGGTGGTTATTGCTTCTGAACTGATGTGAATGGTGCAACTCCTTTAAGCTCAGCTCAGCGTGGTGTACCAAAAAACAGACCCATAGGTCAGAGCCAAAACATCCTACTTCACAGAATGCTTTTCACATTTACTTGCTTTGCAACAGATGTGGGCAGCACAGAAGGAGGCCGATACAACCCATGTGATTATGACTTTGGCACACTGCAAGCAAGGAACACAATCTGATAAAGGCTGTTCTATCAGTTTCTCCTCTAAACAATTATAAAATTACATTTTATACATTATAACTTTTCTAATTCCTTGTCTTTCCCCCAATATGTAAGTCTAGTTTCAGAAAGTCAGTCCGTAGAAGCCACTGACAGTAGCTGTGCTAGCAATTAGCCTTATCTGACCAATTACCAAGTATTTAACATCAGCAAGGTCTTCTGGGCTTAAGCAGCTGCAGCTGTTGCTCTTAGTAGTATTTCCCCTTCCCTCAGGATTTACTGGCAGTAAGGCAAGTACTACAATAAACAAAAACTGTGGACAAACAAATAAATAAGAAATTATAACCAAACAAATAAATAAATAGACAATTAAATAGATAAATTAATGAAGGGGTTCTCTTGCATTGTTTTAATCCATCAGTCAGTCAGATTTTTTTTTATGTTTTGTTTTTGTGTGGTGACAGACTGGGCTCCTTAGTCAGAAATCCATTTCAGTCACCACCCAAATATACAGTACCAAGATTTGGTGTAGTTTGAAACTTGTACTGTATATGTTTTGTTGACTTTGTCCAGCATTAGTGTGTCCTATAGAAGTTTCAATAGTAGCGACCAGCATCTGGTCACGGTCTTGCTTTCAGGAACAGCTTTAGGTAATGCGCTGGCAAGATGTCCCCAGCTTCCGCTGCTCCTTCACAGCCTTCTTGTTGTCTTCTTGACGGCCATGTACTTTGTAGTCAAACGTGCAGTTGTGCTTTTCAGGCAGACGATGTATCAAGCAGAATACTAAACCACAGCGGCACAAGCCCAGCTCCTGCTCTGCCAGCTGCAGCTTTTTGTTGCACTGGCAGCATCGGCGTCTTCTCTTCTGCTTGGGCTGGGGCTGCTGGGTGTCTTCGTTTGGGCTGACATCCAGGACCAGTCGCCGTTTCAGGGGAGAAGCCTTACTCTTGACTGGTGAAATACAGCTGGAAGACCTCTTGACTGGAGCTGTTTACCAGACACAAGTTTACGAGAGGACTTAATTATTGTATATAAATACGTGAAGGCTGGGTGTCAATAAGAGACAATCCCTTCACTTGTGCCCTTGATATGGGTAATGGGTGTAAGTTGGAGCACAAGAAGTTCCATCTTAATATGAGAAAAAATATCTTTACTGTAAGGGTTACTGAGCATTGGAATGGGCTGCCCAGGGAGCTTCTGGAACCTATTTCGCTGGAGACTTTTAAGACCCATCTGGATGCATTTCTGTTTAACCCAGTTTAGGTTTTATGATGCTGCTTGAGCAGAGGGATTGGACTTGACCCCCGGAGGTCCCTCCCAACTCCTAATTATGTGTGTGTGTGTATCTGTGTACCTGCAGGTGGCTCACGTTCCTTTCTGGTCCGTGGGGTGTCGCAGGATTGCTGGTCGGGGCTGTTGGGTGGTGTGGTCTGGCTACAGTTGGCAACGGCCTCGGCCGAGTAGGTTATGCGGGCAGCGAAGCCGTGCTCCTGCTCCTCTTTATTGGGAACTTCCTCCCGTTGCCTCTTCTCGGCGTAGCACTTGGAGCAGAGGTTCAGAGTCTTGCTGGAGCCCCAGAAGCCGCAGGGGCAGCGTGGAGGCAGCCCAGGCTTCTCGTCGCGGTTGTTGCCGGCGTCCCCCATGGTAGGCCGGGCGACGAGGTGATGTGAGGTAGCTCGGGAAAGTGGGCAAGACCGACAGAGGAGCTGTGCAAGACTCACGGCGTCCGGTCCCGTCCCTTCCAGTCCGCTGGTTGCTAGGGCAACGGCCGGGCCGGGCTCTGACTGGCTGATGGGCCGTGACTCATCAGCCGCGGGGCGGGACGGGACCAACGGCGCCCAACGGCCCCCAACCGGGCCCGGGCGCGGGACAGTCCTGGCGCGGGACAGGGCTGCCCAAGGTAGGCCTGAACGCGGCCGTATACTTCACGGAAAGCCTGGCCTGGCGGCCAAGCCGGCAAAGGGAGGTACCATGGGTGTCACTGGCAGGGCAGGAGGCCTCATCCTCTGCTTCACACCATCAGCTGGGGCCGAGGCCGTTTTTCATCCCTATTGGAAGCTGTCACCTTCTCTGTTGTGTTTCCACAGGAAGAACAGCCAATGAAACCAGGCACTGTGGTGCAGAGACACAGACCTACTAAGGCCAAACTCGCAGGACTGAACCTTTGGGAGTCGCAGAATCACCAAACCGTTTGTGTTGGAAGAGACACAGAGAGTTAGGCCTAACTTTTTGGTAAGGGCTGCTGTGACAGGATGAAGGGTGACAGGTTTAAACTCTAACAGGGGAGATTTACATTGGATATATGGAAGAAATTCTTTATAATGAGGGTGGTGAAACACTGGAACATGTAGCCCAGAGAGGTGGTAGATGCTTCATCCCTGCAAACATTTCAGATCAGACTCTAGGCTATCTGATATAGTTGGAGATATCCCTGCTCATTGCAGGGGAGAGATTGGACTAGATGACCTTTGAAGGTTTCTTCCAACCCTAAGCATTCCATGATCCTAAGATCATCCTGACCAACAATTAACCCAACAGTGACAGGTCCTTGACTATATCATATTCTGTCTACACACTCTTAAATACTTCCAAGTATGTGGACTCCACCACAGAGCAGAACAGCCAATTCCAAAGCCTGATAACCAATTAAGTAAAGCTCTTCCTAATACCCAACCTAAACCTCCCTTAGTGCAACATGAAGCCATTACCTCTTGTCTCATCACTCACTTGTCACTTGCATGAACACTGTTCCATTCCTCTCTACAACTTATTTTAAGGTAGATGTAGAGAGAAATAAGGCAGCTTCTCAGTCATGTCTCTGAAATAAACCAAATAAAATAGAAACAACAGATGTGCTTATTATCATGTTTTCCATGAAACAGAACATGATAAAAGCTTCTAAAGCAGCCACTGGAAAAGAATCAATAAGAGGATGAATCAGAAATAAGATTGAAATGCTGTAAATCCAACCTTTTAATTCTAATAATAATTGTGTACATTTTCAGGTGCAAACACACTCTGTGAAACAACTGTCTGCCTTTTCACTGAGTCACAGACTGGGATTAGAAGGGACCTTAGAAGATCATCTAGACCAACCTCCTATAGAGGAGAATCATCAGGAAAAGATCACACAGGAAACATCCAGGTGGGTTTTGAACATCTCCAGAGTCAGAGGCTCCACAATCTGTTGCTCCACTGGGCAACCTGTTGCAGTGCACTGTTACCTTACAGTAAAGAGGTTTCTCCTTAAGTTTAAATTGAACCTCTTATGTCCCAGTTTGTGACCAAGCTGCCATGTGTGACACAGTGAGCTGGCCAAAGACTGCTGCATGCAGCATCCTTGCTGGCCTAATATCTTTGTTGGGCTTTCCCAAGATTCTGCTGAGCTGCTACAAAATCTTTTCTGTTGGCATCCCAGGAAGCATGAAGAGTATTGCTGGACAGAGGAAATATGGGGCCAGTAACCCTTAAATAATGGAGCTGAAGTGAGGAACCAGAACTAAATGTCAGGGCAAAAAGGACATGTAAGGACAAGATTGAAAGAAAACCAGGAAGAATAGATTTGTCTCCATTGCCAGCAGAAAGGCCATAGAGAGTTACTAGAGTGGATATTTTGGCTATATATTCTGGTGATTTTAGAGCATTTTCTTCAGTTAATTAACTGAGTAAATCCAGGGAATAGGTTTGAAATTCTCTTTCTTAGAAGGGACATTTCTCATAATGAAAAGATAAATTGTGGAACCAAAACTTGTGAAACAGCATTTCTTCTTTAACACTTACTAAAGCTCCAAAGCTTGAATACATAAACAGAGAACTTTACATCTTCTACCTTGATTTCTTAGAGTAAGAAATGAAAGGAAAAGGATTTTTTTGTTTTTAATCTCAAGAAATTCTCTACTGAATACTGCTTATCCTTTTTGGAAAAGAAGTTTTCACTGGGAAAACTTCATCTGGCGTTAATTACATCATTTACCCACACACGCACAACCTCCTTTCTAATTACTGTTTTCTAAACATCATCTTTAGTTCATGTTCATTAAATTAATTAAACAAGCACATCCAGACTTAATTTAGTAAACTCATGTCCTGTGCAAATTCTGGCAAACTTTGCACAAGCTTTGCAAGCTTTCTCCAAGTGGTTAAGAATTCAGACACACCACTGAAATCAGACTGCTGTATACCATCAAAATCCGAGCAGAGGGTTTGGTTTCAGCTTCCCCTCTCATCTCATTGCTTTGTTCATACTTCGCACTCCTTGCCCTGGTTCTGCAGAGCAGCTATCAAGGCAGTTATCTGTTGTCTGTATTCCAGGCAGCTGATTCCCCAGTAGGAGCTATCAGCCAGTACCAGGCGAAAGTTGCCTGCAGGTTTCTCTGGACCTGCTAATATCTGGAGAGCTCAAATTATTGCCATATGCTAGAGGAGGCCTCCCTGGAAGGCCTGAGAGAGGCCTGAACTGTGATTGCAGCATCTCATGTGGTCTCTGAGACCAGTTCCATGGGGAGGAAGAGCATTAAAAATACCTTAGATATGGAGAAATAATGTGTTCTTCCAAATGGTGCACCATACCCAGGTCTGGAGCAGCTGCTTCTGAGGGCTGTGGCAATATAGCTTCAAGATATTTGCCATAAGCTATTAATTAATGCTGTAAAAGTTCATTTTTCTCTCCTGCCATCGGTGTTCTCATTGTCTGCTGCTTTCCTGCTGTGTTGCTGGATTACAAGCAAATAAGCACCATGTCTTTTAAGGGCATTTGGAAGAAATGGCTCAGAATTTATATGTTCACATAACATTTTGACTAAACATCACAACCTTAGAGGCAATTTTCATAAGAAGCTGTTTCACAGAAAAATCCTTCCTCCCCTGTGTTCCTTGTGGTGAATCCAGATTAATTCTGTCAAAGCCAATAACGTATCTGGATTTGTACCATTGTATGTGAGAGGAGAATTTAGCCCATCACTTATGCTAAATGATGATGAGTATGCTCTATAGGCTTTGTATGCAAATGCATTTGCTCTCTTACCCATTCTTCCTCTCCCATGATGTTTATTTATGTGTTATTATTTAAATCAAGTAGACTGCTCCAAGTCACAAATCTGAGGTCCCCTAAAAATAAGCTATCACTTTAATCTGTTTCTTTATGCTTCCCATGGTGACGCAGCAGATGCAGGAACTCTATCCCATGCAGATATCTGCTGGATATTGTAACAGATTTGGTATTCAGCTTTATGTGCTGTTTACTTTTTTCTTCACTAGTTCATTTAGTGGCTGAAGGGAGCAAATACCAGAAAAACAATCCCTGAAAGGAAAACAGCTTTGAAAAAGACCAAGTCCTGTGGGAATTTCTGGAACAGATACTGTGTTTCATTCTCTCTTTTCTTCACTGGGAGGCTAGATGTACAGGCAGCTATTTAATTCTTGTAAATGCAGCATCTCATGACAAATATCTACCTCTTTTTATTTTTAATTCCCAAGTATTTTAACAGGTTGAGAATTTGTCCCCAAATGCCCTTTCACGCTCTGGGCTTTCTCATTTTTCTCTGTGCTTGTTTGTTGTTCTTCTATTTTCAAGAGAGCAGAGCAAAGTTTCCTCTTTTAAAAGTCATCCACAGACTATCATAAGTTATGTACACAGGAAATCCTATAGCAGGATGTCAAGACTGAGATGTGTATGTGTGTCTGGGGGTGTTTCAAGAGCTTTTGAGCTACAACCAAGAGGCTTTAAATAGAACCTTGCCAAATCCCTGTTAAACTGCACATGGCTATTATTTGACTACATTTTTTAATTGCAGTATTAATTGATAGGGAATTGGAAATTTAAAAAATCTTTTATTATGATCCACTCAAATGGGTCTCTGCCCTGGTGTAAATGCATCTGGAATATTGTGTCCAGTTCTGGGCCACTCAGTTCCAGAAGGACACAGAACTGATGGAGACAGTCCAGAGCAGAGCCACAAAGATGATGAAGAGAGTGGAACACCTCCCTGATGAGGAAAGGCTGAGGGAGCTGGGTCTCTCAAGGTTGGAGAAAAGAACCCTGAGCTTCTCTTCTCTTCTCTTCTCTTCTCTTCTCTTCTCTTCTCTTCTCTTCTCTTCTCTTCTCTTCTCTTCTCTTCTCTTCTCTTCTCTTCTCTTCTCTTCTCTTCTCTTCTCTTCTCTTCTCTTCTCTCTCTTCTCTTTTCTCTCTTTTCTCTTCTCTTCTCTCTCTTTTCTCTTCTCATCTTATCTTTGGTTGAGGGAGATGGGTCTCTTACCTTGGAGGAGACTAAGGGTGACCTCATTAATGTTTATAAATATGTGATTGTGGGTATCAGGAGGATGAAGTCAGGCTCTTCTCAGTGTCATCTAATGATGGGACAAGGGGCAATGGGTGTAAGCTGGAACATAGGAGGTTCCACATCAATATAAGAAGGAACTTCTTCACGGAAGCAGTGCACTGGAAGGGGCTGCCCAGGGGTGTTGTGGAGTCTCCTTCTCTGGAGATGTTTAAAACCCACCTGGATGTGTTCCTATGTGACTTGATCTAGGTGATCTCGCTGTGGTGGGGGATAGGACTAGATGGTCTTTTGAGGTCCCTACCACATGTTCCGACCACAGCATGTCAAGGCACATTCTTGTATACCCAGTTGTGCTTTAGATTTCAGTGGCTTTTCAAGAGTTAAGAGCTACTAAATAGCTGTAAAAGTCCCTCTGCATTTCCGGTCAAAGACCAGTTCAGCCAGGGAAATCTGGTTATGAAAGTGGAAGTCAAGGTGATGCTTTTTGCAAGCTTTTTGCTTCTCCGATTATTTTTCCTTTTGGGAGGTACATGATATCAAAAAAAAAAAAGGCTCCAGCAGGCATTTTTCCCTCCAGCATGTTGGCTGAATGCTGGCATGCTTACTGGAAGGAATATAGTGTGGGACAAAATAGGACAAATATTTCAAGGCAAGAATGCAGAATTAAGTCTTGTTACCCAGCAACTATGTGTTTGAAAGGAGAACTGACAAATCCAGAACCAAGAACCTGCTGGCCTTCTAATTATCTGTTTCTTGGGAGATCAGCAAGGTAGCGCAAGATTTATAAAGGACTGTAAAAACAAATAAAAAACGTGGTAAAACATGGGTAGTTCAAGATTTTTCAGGAAATGTCAAAGAAATTTCAATTTATTTGCTCTGTGTCTCATTGAAGACCTTCATGGAAATGACCAGTCTTTTTAATGGACGATGGGAAGTTTCAACTCAAAGGGGAACTATGTTGTGTATGCCTGTCTTGCCATAGCCATAAAGGAGAGCTCTGCAGTAAGCAGGCACATCAATGCTTTCAAACGTTCTCATTCATCCAACTTCCAAGTGTTAAGGAATAACTTTATGACCACTGTGCTGTGAAATATTCCAGCTGTAACTATTAATGGTTGCCCAGGGTCAAATTCCAAGGTGAAGTTTGAAGAGTGGTACCAGTAAGTCAGCTTTTTGTGTTCAGACTCCCTAAAATATTCCACTGCTGCACATGAGGAACAAGAATCTTGTATCACATAGTTGAAAGGGAGAAGTACAAATAGGGACCAATTAATCTTAAATTTTTGCACTTTTTTCAAATATTTATTGTTTTCTTTATGACTCTCTATGGCAAGATCCCAAGCCTGTTGATTGCTGTGGTCTCTTCTGGCTTTATAAAAAAGCTGTTTATGTTTACATTACAATGACACTTTGATGTCTTCCCAAGAAGAAAAGATCTGCTGGTAGAGTCTGTCTGGGCAAACATAATGTACAAATCTGTGAAGTTCAGAGTCTCATCAGAAGAGGTGAAAAAATGAGGCCAGAGACTTCCTCTAGGTCGTCAAAGCAAGCTTCACATTTAAACTCTGAGTCCCTATCTGTGTTTTATTCTCTGGGCTGCACCACCTTACTCACTTACTATAAAATAATAATTTTTGCCCCAGGACTTTTAGGGCTTGAAAGTCTCTCCAGGATATCTGACAGTGCTAATAGGGATAGGTGGTGTAACCAGAGCTGTTGTGGAAAGGCAGGAGTAGGAAATATCTGGGCAAAAGGTGGCCTCAGCCCAAAAATAACATGAAATTCTTAAAAAGGGGTAATATGAAACTGCAACCCTTGGCTAGCATTCTGTAAATGACCGATCTAGGCAAGGAGGATCAAATAGCTGGGAAGCTTTGAGCCTCATGTAGATGGCTACACAGAGTCCAGGAGCCACCATGCAGCCACGTGAGCTTGGCCGTAAGTCAGCACCCTGTTTGCACACACTGATGGTGAGCACCAGGCAAGCACATGCTCCAAAGAGTCAAGGAACAACCAGTGAGGAAAAACAGCATGCAAACAGACTGTGGGAGCAGCTGAGTTTTCCAGCGAGCTCTCTGCCACCAACACAGATCTCCATCCCAACAGGCATGAACAGGCTGTTGTTTTGCAACATCTGTAGGTGCTCTCAGATACTGGGGGAGGTGACAGCTTTTGCCACTGGTGTAAAACAGAATTCTCACCTCCTTAGATAGAAATGTTGCTTCCCTCTCATTCACCTTAAACAAACAAGAGCCCTGTGATCTTGTGGGCACCTTTTTTTGTAAGATGTGCTTCTGAAACCACTCCAATGCCTTCTCCTTATTCATTTACAGACTACCACGCACAGGAAGATCTGTGACACACCATAGTGTCTCACTGCCAGAGAAAAGAGCTGCTGACAGTTTGGGCTAGTTTTTCAGAATTTTTTTTCTGTGGTTTAAGACACAATTCGTGTTAAAGATGTATCAGACAATTCTAGCAGCACAAGAGAAAATGGCCTCAAGTTGCACAAGGAGAGGTTCAGACTGGGTATTAGGAAGAATTTTTTCACTGAAAGGGTTATCAGGCATTGAATTAAGCTACCCATGGAGGTAGCAGAGTCACCAGTCCTGGAGGTATTTAAAAGACGTGATATGGTGATTAGGGACATGATTTAGTGGCAACCTAGTAGTACTCTGTCGATGTTTGGAGCTGATGATCTTAAAAGGTCTCTTCCAACCAAAAGGGATGTGCAATTCTGTGATCCTGTCAATGTGTCTCTATGCAGAGAATGACTGAAATGCCACATCTTGTCTGTGGAAAGAAACTCGTCTAACCCAGTCAGCTGGTGTTTTGCCACTGAGAAAAATCCACAACTTGGGCCACAGCACAGCATTCAACATCAGAAAGATTAATTCACTAGGTAAGTATTTATTGCATTTGCCCAAAACCTTGCTCAGCTTCTGTTTTCTCACAGTCCAGATCAGTGCTTTTGTACAAACTTAGTGATTACTCTACCAGGTTAGGGAATACTGCTATCAGTTCATAAGCTTGGCCTTGGCCAAAACTGTTCACAGCTTGGTTCAAATGAATGGAAAGAGCTAAGAAAACACTATCTGAATAGGTTTAGTCCAGCTGCAACTCAAAATTCACTAGATGTAGTTTTTTAATGATATTTTTCTTTTCTCTGCCGTTCTCTTGGGTCCGAACTGGGACATGGTGTTAGAAGCAGAAGGGACTAACTCCTCACACGTTAACCTTTGCAGCAACTCATTCTGTCTCTCTTTATATTGCACAGTAATGAGTTTCTGCTGATAAAAACTGCCTGTTTTGATGATTTGGGCAAGATTTTAATTTTAGAAGGAGGGTGTGCATTTAGTAAGTGACATCCTCTAGCATTACTGTTGCAAGAATCCTTCTTAGGAAAAGGAATGTTTTGAAACACATAACTGAACTACTAAAGTCCACCTGGAAACTGTATTATCCCCAACAGGCCAGTCTTTATTAAGCCTCTTCAAGACTGGGCTACGAATCTCTCAAAGTTTTGGTCACCATCTCTCGGTACCACGCAGAGACCACAAGCCAAAGTACCTTACATGTCTACCAGGGCTGTGTGTGCACCAACGTGTCTTAATGGCCTCACTGGTGACCTGCACCCCCACTTCTGTTTGTGGATCCAGCAGATTCATTTCAGCTCAGGCTTGGTCTTGCATCTGGCCCAGTCTCCTGCATAGATTTTGGATCTGTTCTGTAACCTGTTTTTCACTCCTGCCTTTGGTTCCTTCTGCTGCTCTGAACTGATCACCCTGAATGTGTCTTGGATGTGGTTTATCACTTGTTTTCTCTCTTGTTACCTTTCTGTCTAAGATGTTTGCATTCTTCTTTCCTTGATTTTATTTATAATGACTGGTTTTTTTGTTTCTACAAAATCTATCTGGAAAGCTCCAGGAACTGCAGCCCAACCTTGTGAGAAATCTGCAGGGGAAAAGAGTTGATGGGACTTGTCATTTGTGTACATAACTTGCCTCCCCCCATTTCAAAATGTGACAGATGGTAATGTTGAAAGGGTAAAATGCTACGATAAAATACTGCACCTCTATTCAAAGAGGCGTATTCTGCCCTATGTTTCCTCCCCCGTGCTCCAGAAGTATGGACATACATCATGTTGCTGGTTATGTTATCACCAAGCACCACAATCAGGCATTCACGAGATTCAAATCCACTGAAGTCATCAGCAGACTTTGAGTTAACACATCCGAGAAGGTCCATGAAGTATGTGCAGTACTTGGCTTTCTGGTTTTGCAACATAGTTTGGTCTTTTGGAAATGGAGGTCGACAGCAGACTGAGCTGAAGATAAAAAAATTAGCATATTTTAGTATGCTGAAACTGATTTTGCATCCATTTGAACGTCATTTGCTAGGTGCCCCCTACCATGATTCAAACTTCAGCTCCTGTCACTCGTAAAGTCCCTAGTATTCACTCTTAATACAACAGAATGTTACTGTTGTGTAATATTTATAGCAACCCTTCCTAAATCCTCTAAAGTACCTGAAGTATGCAAAAATTCAAGCTATGCATCAAGGACCAGGCACAACAGCCTTCAGTTGTGGGAAGGAGTAAGAAGTTTAACTCCCAGTTTCCTGGATTTGACAAGCTTCATCTTAACCCAGAACATTTGTTTTAATGCATTTCTCTGTGCTTTGAGAAATAAAGGAGCATTTGTCTCCACTGCATGTACACACCAAATCAATTCCTGTGCCTCTAACCATTGGATATAATGCACCAAAGAGATTCACTCTGAATTTGTCTGGACACATTAGTAGCAGAAGTATGAGCTTCAGGCATCTTAGTCTTTCCCTAGTATGTCCTAAGAGTCCCTGATACATGCTGATTCTGTTTTCTAGCCAGAAAGCACTGAATCAGATAAAATAGCTTGAAAATTACCATAAAGTCAGAAATTTAGTCTGACAGGAGACCTGAGAGGTCCGTATGTCTGCACAAAAGGACAATCCAGGCCCATGCTGACTCTTTGTCTTCCACTTTATTCTTGAAGAGGTCAATGCTGGCAATAGTGTCTTCTCCCAGTCTATGTCACAGTAGAGGAACTTTCTCCCCAGTAGAAACTTTTCAGAGTCTATGACCCTTTAATACAATCTTATATATTTCCCTCTTATCTTATTCCTTGTGGTCATAGAGTCAATTTACTAATTTTCTCTTTTCATCTTTGTTTGAAGTCTATTATTTTGTCTCCTCCATAAGCTTTTTTGGAATAAACAAATCCAAGTCTTTCACAGAATCACAGAACATTAGAGATTGGTAGGGACCTTGAAAGATCATCTAGTCCAATCCCCTGACACAGCAGGATCACTTAGATCAAGTCACACAGGAACATATCCAGGTGAGTTTTAAACATCTCCAGAGAAGGAGACTCCACAACACCCCTGGGCAGCCCTCACTGTGAAGAAGTTCCTTCTCATATTTATATGGAACTGCCTATGTTCCAGCTTACACCCATTGCCCCTTGTCATATCACTAGATAATATTGAGAAGAGCCCGGCTCCATCCTCCTGACACCCACCCTTCACATATTTATAGACATTAATGAGGTCACTCCTCAGTCTCTGTTTCTCCAAGCTAAAGAGACCCAGCTCCCTCAGCCCTTACTCATAAGGGAGGTAGGTGTTCTTCCTTCATCATCTTTGTTGCTGTGTGCTGGACTGTCCCCATCAGTTCTATGTCCTTCTTGAAATGAGGGGCCCAGAACTGGACACAGTACTCCAGATGTGGTCTCACCAGGGCAGGGTAGAGGGGGAGAAGGACCTCTCCCTTTCTGATCCGCCCCAGGATGCCTTTGGCCTTCTTGGCCACAAGGGCACATTGCTGGCTTATGGTCATCTTCCTGTCCACCAGAATCCCCAGGTCCCTTTCTCCTACACTGCTCTCCAACAGGTCAGTCCCCAGCCTATACTGGTCCCTGGGGTTGTTCTTGCCCAGGTGCAAGACTCTACGCTCTTGCAGTCTTACTGCCCTACTGTTCTGATCAACTGTACAGCACCATTTTGTGTGTCTCATTTAACATTCGTAGCTATTTTTAAGTTGCTAGGCTCGGTAGAATGGATTAGTGGTTGATCTTGATGATCTTAAAAGTCTTTTCCAACCTAAATAATTCCTTGATTCTAAGCACATATATACTATGTGCATATAGAGGCTCCATGATCATACACACAGACATACACTGCCTGTGTGCGTGCGTGCGTGCGTGCGTGCACACAGAGTGTTATTTTTAAGCACACGTGTATATATATATGTATCTGGCAAGCAATCCTTCCTTTTGTTAAATGTGGAAGGAAATGCAGTCTCCTTCGTAGTAAAAGAGCCTATGTAGCACAGGGCAGATACAAACCACTCAGCAAATTGTTTTTGCCTGAAGGAAACTGGTGAAATTTTACACTAAAGGGCAGGGAACTTTGCTGGACCTTTTGATGATCTCCTTGTGTAATGTCACAGAATCTTGTCAGCACAAAGACAATAAAGCAGGCTTGTTTAAATAACCCGTTGCTGGTTGTGTCTTATTCAGACCACATCACCAAATAAATGACTGCTCTCTCTGTTTTTCTGATCAATCCTTCTTTGTTTCAGGCTGCCACAAAGGTTTTCTGGATTAGCTCACGAGTACATTAACCAGTTCCTGCTGAACAGACCACACGGCACAGGGCACTCACCCAGAAGAGTTACATACATGACAGGTACTGGGAATCTGTTTCTTGCTGAGCGGTACCAGATATGCAGACATGTTAATATTAGAGTTGAAATACATATGAAGTGATGGGAAATTGTGCACGTGTAAACTGTTCTTTGCTGCCATTTGAAGGTGGTGAATAAGTGGGTCTTGAGTCTCAGGCAGTTTTTCTCAAACATATCTTTATATTTCATGTGAATCAAGTACAAAAGTGATTGGCTGAGCTGGCCTGAGCCCAGCTGGAGAGACTGGTTTTGCTGAAGGGAATAGCCCTCCTCCCACTTCCACCTCTTCCTTCTCTCCATTCTCACCTTGCTCTGACCTTCTAGGGAGCTGGTTCCACTTGCAAGATCAGCAGAAAACAAGGGGGAAAAGCAGAGCAGGGGTTTGCTGGCTTAGTGAGCTGCACTACAGCAGTACATCTAGAAATGCCCCCTCAGTCATATGCTTATGGGCCAGGGTCTCCTATACCATCTGTGCTTCTTCTGTATCTTCTATACCTTACTACACACTGGGAGTTGTCCAAGACATGTGAAGGTTAATCCACTACTCTGCTGATCCTTTTTATAATCTTCCTCTGGAAAGTACAGTTGAAATTGCCTTGGTATCAGCATAGGGTGGGCTTCTGAGAGAAAGATTCAGAGCAGAAATCTGACTTGACCTCCCTCAGTCAGCTTTTGAAGAAAGTTATATCCCAGGGAGTCATGGCATGTACTGGGCTAAATATTCCCTTGGAGCACTAGTTAAAGGCTAGTAATAAGCACCCCAGTGATATTATCGAAGACCAGAGGAAGATGATTGGACCCAAAATTCTGAAATCTAAGTATTTTACCTAAAATAGCTGGCAAAAAAAATCCCCAAAGAGAAGATGCACTTTTAAAATTACATTTTCCATTAGAAGTGCTTATTCACTGAAATTATATGAAAATTCATCTCTTCAGTTGTGATAAATAAATAGCAGCTCTAGAAATTATACTTCGTTATCAATTTTCAAACCTACTTCACTAATGATAAATGGAAAGTTTGCCTGAAAACTGCTATGTAGGTTCAACCCTTTTAATAAAGTGTCAGTAATATTCATTGAAAAAAACCAAAAATTAATATGAGAATATTTTTGGCAGCAATAGAAATCCACAGATAATAACCTGGGATTTTATTCATTTGTGAAGGCAAGTTAATCTTCACTGTTCTGTTTAGACAGGCGAGACTAAAATCCTAATTTTCATTGAGGGCTGAAAGCATCTAGAAATTAATTTGCCTGTTTAAGTTACATGGACTTTCAGGACCATGTAGTATCATCCTTAAGACAATTTGGGTGGAAGCCTAAACCTACAAAAGTCCAACTTTCAGAGCTCTCCTGTAAAGGTAAGTCTCACACCACTGTAGGGATCCATTCCTGTCTGAACCCATGGTTAAAATCACCACAGTACCCTGCAATATGAAGACTCCATTAGTGTTTTACTCGAGTGTGTCTTTTAAAGGATATTCAGTCCCTGGTGTCAAGATGGCAGTCCTGTTAAAGTTCAGATGTATTTTACTCCATATGTGGAGTTTTTCTTCCTCTTTAAGCAGACCAAGGCAACAGCAAAAGAGAAAGATGATTCAGCATGTTACTGCTGATAGCAGCACAATCATGGTTCAAAAATATGAGGCCAGGCAGCAAAATTATTCCTCTTATATTTCAGAGAGCAAGTTGATTTTCCTCTTCTCCTCTGTGTGCAATCCAACAGCAATGAGCAGAATTGATATTCTGAACAGCCAGAGTGATACAGAAGATATAGAGACTTCCTGACCCTTCTCCCCTTGCCAAGCCACAGCTGCACAGAATTTTGGCTGGGGTTCTGGCAGAGTGAGATTGGGTCTTTCATTCACTGAACTTTTCTTTCCCATGTTTCTTGAATTTTTGGATTTAAAACTCCACAGTATCAAATAAAAAACATCTTTCCTTTTCCCTCCCCATCACTCCCCCATCACTCTTTTCATTTTCCAGGATAGAAATGGAAGCAGGAAAGTTAAAACCTTCACAGACTTGTAAAAAGTGACTCTAAAGAAACCACATTTTCTCTATTTCTAATAATGAACCTAGAAAAGGGAAGTTTTCAAGTCTAGAGTTTACACAGGAGCTGACACTGTGCTGTTAAGAAAGCATTCTCTTCATGAGGTGCCACTCTGAGCAAAAACCATCTCTCAAGCACTGGCATCACAGAACCGCTGTCATTTCACTGCTGTGGAGCTCTGGGACCCCAGGTTGAACCAGAATGAGAAGAATGTACCCTTAGTACTCCAGAACATAAAAACAAACTCTGGTTTATATGCCAGTGAGGTTCATGGTGCCAGTTTTGCTGCTGGCAGAATATGTTCTGTGTCCACACAGTTCTTCTTGCAGTCTTAGTTTCTACAAAAAAATAGTTCTGCACAAGTAACATGAAAGTGCTTACTGCAGGTTTTAAAATGGGCTGTCTGAAAAGGGATTTTGTATGTTGTTGAGATCTCAGGTCAGGAACCAGGAGCAACTCTTTTTTAATCTGTGTACCATGGGAACACTCACCTAACAGAAGCACATCCCAGGACCTACTGACATGTCTGGAAAGAAGGACCAATGTGGCTCTTCTCCAGTGTCCCAGCCCTGCACAAAGTCAGTATCGATGTATGTGGTACTATCAATTTTTGTGCTGGTCTGGGTGATCCTGCTGTGGCAGGGGGATTGGACTAGATGATCTTTTGAGGTCCCTTCCAATACCCAATGTTCTGTGATTCATCTTCTAGAGATTGGCACTTGGTGCCACTACATTCATAACTATGGCAAGTGCTAAAGTCTTTTCTCCTGAAGTCTTTTCTCCTTATCTGAGTGTTGGACTCATCCTTGCTTTCACCTAAACCAACTTGAACACATCAAATGTAAAGAAAAGAAACAAAACACTTATTGAAAACATATTGTCACAAACTGCACTGCAGAGCAGAAGAAAAGCCCTTACAAAAACATGCACAAAGTTCAGTGTTCAGATTACTCCTAACTGCTACTGCTCACTCTGGGGCATCTGTCCTGTAGTTTATACCTGCATCTGTCGTTCGAGGTAGGATCCTAACAAACACTGTTAATTCCTGCATACTCTGGATGAAATCCTATTCTATCTGAAATCCATGGTAAAACATCCTTCAGTGCCCCTTTTTTTCCTCTGTAAATTATAACTACAGTTTATCCCCCATCTCTAGTCCATGTTTCTCTCTGCATGACGCTGGCATATTCCTTCCATCTGGCTCTGAACACATTAAATTCTCTACTTGTTTTTACAAATGTGTAGCCAATGGTTTCCAGAACTTTGTTCCCAGATCACCAACTTGCACACAATTTGTCAAACCCAGCTTGAAAAATTCGATGTCCCCTCCGGCCTCAGGATGATAAATGGGATGTCTGTTCCTTAGGAACCTCTAGAAACTACATTTATGTGAACTGGAACCCACTATCAGAGACCAACCAAGAGAAACTTGTCTGATAAGTGATACTCCTGTGCATTTGCTGATGTAGTCAATTAAAGTAATAACTTAATAGCCATGTTCTGGCACTGTTTCAAAACACTTCCTTGCTCCTTTCCCATATATGACTGACTGATGAACCTGGATCCAACACCAACACGAACATTCCAGATGCTTTTTCTGCATATCTAGCAGAGATGTATTTAATCACTGCTGATTAAAACTATAGGCCAACCAATTACTATCTGTAACTGCACCCCAAATATGTCAAATGTGTTTTTGACATATTCCTCCTCCAAAACGTGCAGTCTTAGGTTTTGATTCAGGGGTAACGATTATAAATGCAGAGAGCACAAAGACTCCTTCAGCTGCTGCCCTGGGCCTGCTCCCTAGCAGGCTGCTAAAAGAATGACACTTGGATGATCCTATAGCAGTGACTAACATTTGCTTTATCTCTGTTACAGCCCTGCTCTAAGGGTGTCTTAAAGAAAAAAATAAATTAAAAAGTAATTTGTTCTTTTGACGTGCTTTGCTGGATTCAGACTTGAATTTGTGCCACCAGCTCTCTAGCTTCATTCCTTCATGCTTCATCTGCCCAATTATCAAATCCCCTGTTGTACAAAGACACAACTCAGCTGTTCCAAGGGCTTAGCCATGCCCTCAGATGCAGGGATGTGCAGTGCTCTGCATCTTATAGCATCAAAGAGCACAGCAGCAGGTTTTTGCTGGGTACACATCCGCGTCCAAGTCCCAAAGTAAACAAGTAAACATGATGCAAAAGATCATTTAAGGAGATGAATGTGCATTTGGGTGGAATGAACAGCTGACCTCATCAAATGAGGAACATCGAAACAACACCAAAACATGAACACTGGGAAAACAGATGCTCTAATGCACTTGTACAGTCCTGCAGCAGCAGACAGTCTGGATGTGTAAGTGCACTGTGAACCAGACTTTTATCCAGCGTGCCTGATGAATAGCTGACAGTGTCTATTCCCTTTCCTCTGAAAGATTTATGTCATGGTCTTACTTCCTCATCAACTAGACAGCCAGTTCATCTCCCCAGTTATCCCTAAAATCAGTATGATCCAAGTTGTTTTATACATGCTCGTAGCTTTCACACATTACAAATGAGGATTTTTATCTGTGCTGGAATGACCAATATGCTGATGCCAAGGAAGTGTTTAACAATCAATACCACAGACCAAGAGGGTGTGGGCAGAATTCCACACACCAAAACCTTCTTTGGACTGAGCTGTGGGTTTGTTCGCTCTTTCCCAGGGGTTTACAGCCACTACACCACTTTCAGTGCAAAACAGCAGAGGTGTAACAATTTACATCACTCCTGGAAATGTGGCCTGAGCCAAATCAAAGGATATTTTCTGATCCTCAGAAAGGAAAGAATGGTCTCTGCACTGCGGTCTGCCATCACAGAGCTCCAAGTAGCACTACCAGTGCTAATTTCACCCTTGGCAATGACATGGATCACTTGACAGCCAGGGGCTGAATGACAGCTGAGGTGGGAGCAAAGTCTTCACTGCCCTGTCATTACTTTTGTAGGCACGTGCTTTCCAAAGAAAGACCCATTTCATGGTACAGAGGATGTTTCCTAATTCATTTCCTTTAAGCGCCTGCGATTCCAAGAGAACGAAGAAATGTCCTCTGCCCCAGCTTGTCAGTGAAAAGAGACTAGAGCCTCCAGGGAGCCATTCAGAGCACTTACATTGCAATTCTGCAACAGCCTGTAACAGGCAGCGTCTGTCCCTCAGACAAGTGCACATATTTTCCCCTAAAGGAATTAAACAGAGAGATAAAGCTCATGAATCGTAAAGGTGGGAACATTTGTCTACCAGGAAGAGAGGACTTTCACTCCTTGTTCAGCCCCTTGAATAAGTTCACCCTACATGATGTTGCGATAAAGCACAGAAATGGAGACAAACAGGTCCAAATGCTTCTCCTCCCTGATGGACCTGTTAGATTTTTGCAGCATGTTTAGCTGGGGAGAACACAAGCAGACTGAGCTCAGAAAAGCTCTTGCTAAAACAACACAAGAAAAATAATGATTATATGACACTGAAGCCTTCTTAAAAGATTGCATGAAAGGCTTACCTTTTCCAAAAGCCACTCCGTGGAGCATAGAGAGAGATTGTCATGCTCCTGAGAGAGTAAATAAAATGGAGATGTCGATTTTTCGTTCTCAGTAAAATATTGATGATGCACCTTTGTCAAAATGTGTTTGGCCAACTGTGCAGTGTGTCTGGAATTACTGCAGATTATGTTTCTGGACATGAACAACATAATCTTTCAAAATGTTCCAAAACAGTCGTAATGCAGCAGGAATATTGACTTTTGCTTTATTAAGATCCACCAGGTAATAAAACTGTCACTGTTACACTGGGGCAGTTTTACCGAGTGAAACAAGTACCTATGAAGGTCAGTATTTTTCACAGGGTCTTTTTATCTGCTCACTGACCACCTTCTGGTTTTTGCCATTTTTGGGGCATAATTGTCATAAAAATCATTGTCTTGACAGGGCTGCAGACTTGTAAACATTAACAGGTAATTTTCACAGATAGTTAGTGACAGAATCAGAGGGAAGGACTTCAAGCTTCAGTAGGGTAGGTTTAGATTGGGCATCAGGAAAAAATTCTTCATGGAGAGAGTGGTCAGTTGCTGGAATGGGCTGCCCAGGGCGGTCATTGAGTCACCATCCCTATATGAGTTTAAAAGACGCTTAGATGTAGTGTTTAGAGATCTGGTTTAGGAGTGAACTTGTAGAGTAGGGTTGATGGTTGGACTCGATGATCCCAAGGGTCTTTTCCAACCTAAACAAACCTGTGATTCTGTATTTTCTATTTGTATTAATAGGCCTGACTGCTCAGTCAGTGTTCCAAGACAAAGCAATGAATCTTCTTTTTTTAAAATAAAGACTTGCATCACATCAGAGTGGTGCAGTTATGCCAATGATTGGATTATACTGGTGTTAGATGCACACAAAGTAGGTAGGACAGAGAGGCAGGGGACAACACAGAACGAGGAAAAGTCATTTCAGACTCCTGACATCTGCCCACGTCCCCGTTCAGCACTGCCACCACATATGCACGCACAAATATATGTATGTGTTTATGGCCACTTGACAAGATTGTTGCCCTCATTGCATTTCACCAGTTAAAAGATGACCAAGAGCTCCCCACCTCTAGACCAGCCTTTACAAGCCCCTGGGCTGCAGCTCAGCTTAGAGCTTAGGAAACTCTACAGCTGGCCAAAAGGTTTAGCATTTAGCTAGCCATGTGTCCATCAGTCTCAGCCATTTCTGCATTTGTTCTCTTTCATTCAGGGCTCAGACAACGGGGAGTTGTGGACACTTGGGGCACCAAAGCCCTTTGTGCAAGTCTCACATTATTGCTACCCACAGGTTGCTGTCACCACTGGAGTCAGACAGGCTGATCTGAATCCCTGGCTGGGAGGCAAAAGCACTGTGAACAGACGAATAGGGACGCAGTCCTTCGCAATTAGGTATTTGTTTGAAAAACAACCTCATTTATGAGACTGAGCACGGTGGAAAAGGTATGAGCACAATCACACCGAGCAGCTGCTCGGAACAGGAACAAATGTTAGCAAGTACTCATTTACAGCATTCTTTTAGCTCTGGATTTTCTTTTCTCCCCTCAGATACCATCTCCACTTGAGTGGCTTAGCAAAATAAAGACAGATGGCAGCGGATTATCTCTAACACTTCATTAATTGCACTGCAGCCATTACAGTATTTCTAAAGCACTCGCCAGAGCTTTGCCTGACGATTTCCTTTCAACTGAGTCGCATGCCACTTAGCAAGCGGGGACCTAATAAGAAATCGTGACTTATTAATTAAGAAGGCCTATGTTAGTCATAACAGCGTATAAATACATTAGCAAATGTCATGGCTGAATGGACTGTGTATCTAGGAGTACTTTTTTTCAGAGTAAAAGAAGCAACACATCATCACAGAGGGAGGGCTGCCTTCTACTGCCTTGCAACCATGGCACAGCCAGTGAATAGAATCAAGACAGATTTTAGAGCCTAATTCACTCTGATGTCACTCAGCTTTCAAAATTAGGAGCCTAATTTCCTTTTTCTAAATTGGCTTAGGCACATACAGCCAAACGAAGAGATGATGAGAAGCCTAAAGATGCAGATAACACACAGCAAAATTGCTAATGTGACTAGGTGCTTTAGTTCTAATGACTTCAGAGACTCTCTGGAAATCTTGGGGATATCTTTCCTTCTGTTTATAAAGTGTGATTCATCCAATCCTGGAACAGCAGTAATAGCAGGAGACTTAGGTAACCCACTACCCTCACAGCTGAGGATAAATGATAGTGCACATTTCATTTCTTTAATTTGCTTTTAGATAAGCAGAGGGCTGAAATAAATGTGATGAAAACAACTGCTGAGAAATTTTGAAACATCCTGTTTCAAAAATAGCAGAGATAATGTGCAGGAAAGTAAAGGACTATCATAAAGGACCTTCCAACTCTGACAGAAAATAGCTTTAGGTAATAACTGATAGACACTTAAAACATTGTCACAATCCCCTGTTTCCTTAAAAATCGTGAGGAGTTCACGTACCTCATCACCACACATCAGACAGTCATTTTGCAGCACTGACGTTCACAGTGCAATAGAATTATCAAAGGTCACTGACGTTCATCCAGTGAAGAGCTGGCTGTCTCCAGCAGCTCTGCAGCCACTACAGCTTCCGTGTCCAAGGAGAGAACATCAGCCATCAGAAAGATGAGAATTGTGTGTGCTATGAAGGATTTTCAACAGGAACTAAAGATTTGAGAGACGAAGCAAGTGAGAGCTGAATTAAATCACTAGCATTCAGTATTTCTGAATTGGATGCTCTCTTTGCACCCTGATCCCTTAGGCCAGCAACATGCTAAGGGTCCAGTGCCATGTGTGACACGTGCTCATGGTTTGCTCATCCAAACCCTGCCCTGCTAACATGGTCACACTACTTCCCCCAGCTTTCACAGCAGCAGATCCCACACCACAGAGATAGTTAGCAGCCAGTCCCCACCAGCAATAAACCCACTTTCCCACTCACATAAGACACTATCCCCAACCCTATTCCTGAGGGAGCAGCAGCTTTTGTCCCTGTACTGGCCTGAGCAAACTTCAATCCCTGCTCTCCCTTTCCAAAGTGGCATCACTCCACCAGACCCAGTACAAGCTAAAGAGGCATAACACAGCACAGAAAGAGGCATTACCTCTGCACACAAGACAGTGAAAACAAACAGGCCCAGTTCCAGTTCCACCACTGGAACACTCTGATCCTGATGTCACCATTTTGCCAGTTACATAATCTAACAAAAGAGGTGCAACTGTCAGCAGAAAACAAAGACAGATTTTATTATGCAGCTCTACAAACCACAAAAATGAAATCACAGAATCACAGAACATTAGGGATTGGAAGGGAACTCGAAAGATCATCTAGTCCAGTCTCCCTACCAGACCAGGTCACCTAGAACAAGTCGCACAGGAACGTATCCAGACGAGTTTTAAACATCCCCAGAGAAGGAGACTCCACAACCCCCCTGGGCAGCTTGTTCCTTCTCACAATTATGTGGAACCTCCTCTGTTCCAGCTCACACCCGTTGCCCCTTGTCCTATCATTAGATGCCACTGAGCAGCGCCTGGCTCCATGCTCGTGACACCCACCTTTCACATATTTATGGACATGAATGAGGTCGTCTCTCAGACTCCATTTTTCCAAGCTAAAGAGACCCAGCATGACCAGCAGCAGAGGAAGCAAATGAAATAGTAAATCCACTGACAGTGGGTGCACCAGAAAGCAACAGGACCCAAAATTTTCACCATCATAGTAATCAACCATAGCCCATGCCCTGCTTAGCCATGCAGAGGCCACCAAGGAAAAGACCTCAGAAATGCATAACCCCATTCCTCATCCTGGTCCAATTAATCCTGTCCCACTGCCATCAGAAGCATCACCAGAAGTTCCAGTTGTGAGAGAGATAGTTGGGAGGGCTCCCCGCAACAGGAAAATTCTGCAAGGTGCTTCCACCCCTAAATGGACTACCAACTCTGCACATTGGCCCTGCAGGTGGGGTCACTCAGGGCTGTTAAGGACCCTCCAGAGCTCTTCATGAGCCCAGCCTTCCCTCCTGGATGGCCCTCTTACAACACAGGGGGCCATCCCTCATGTCAAGGTCTGCTATGGCCTGTGTCCCCACCACTCAACACCTACTGGGTTGCAGCTGGCAGCAGAGGTAAAGGTTCTTCTTGGTGACAAACACAGAGGCCAACCCAGTCTTGCCCTTGACTATGGTAGAAGGCACCTGGCCAGCTTGGGTCTTTTCACCTGGTTGCGAGATCCACGTATGTGTCAGCTTTAATTCTCAGCTCTTCAGTCATGAATAAAGTGGCAAACAAAAGAGTGGTCAGAAAGAGAAACGAAAATTATTTGTGCTTTGGAGAGTGACTCAGACACTGAAACCTGAGCTGCTCAGCATTGATTTGGCAAAGCAATAACTTAGTAGTAGTCTGAACACAAGGAAAAAGATTACTGACTGTGGCTGGCTCTTTAATTCTGCAAAGAGGGAGAAAACAGAAACAAAGAAAAAAACCCCAAACAAACCCAGATGAACTGGGAGCAGAAGATAAATAAAATCAAACCAGAAATAGCACCTTCTGGGCGGATAATTTAGCCACTGGAACAGTTTGCCACTGTATGTGGTGAAGATGTTAAGTCTTTACATCAAGTTTGGATCTGTTCTCCTCTGTCTAGGTAGAAGGTTTGATCTTTATGCAGAAATAAATGAGGATTTTTTTTTCTCTGATGTGTTGTCCTCAACACTGGACCACATGGTTTTTCTATTTCCTTGTAGATGGAAGGAAATTTTCCTTCTATTTTCCTTCTAGTTCCTTTATGGACCACCTGATCTGCACATACAACAGGGTGGTGCTCTGTTGATTTTTTGTTCTACTTGCATTGCTGTCTATTAAGAGGATTCTTAAGAGTCCAAGTAAGTGCCAGGCTCCCCTCAGGTATGCTCAAGCTCAGTTAAAGCATGAAATGCATTTGTGCCTCTAAGGGGATGTTGAAAGATGTCTCCAAGAGCAGTGTGCTCCCCTGGTTGGACACCACAGCTCATTCTGCAGTGTGTAAGTGCCAGCTGCATCGGGTGGGATTTAGGGTAGCAGAGAGACCTAAACAAACTCTTAGGTAACATCAAGACACAGATGTTTGTTTCTCCCTCCGTTCAGCCCAGTTCTGAAATGCAAGGGAATAACCATTGCTACCTGTGGACTCACAGATCCAAACCTGCTTCCAAAACCCAGCTAGGCTTAGCCCCACCTTTTACAGCAAAGGCACTGCCTGTTCTGCTCATCATCAGCAATTACCTGTCAGAGGTCACTTGGCCAGCACAGCTCTGCTTCAAACCCTAGAACGTGGGTTCAAACCCAGCCTGGTTTAAACAGCAGGGACCACTGTGAATGTGAGCACTTTGCAGCCTTGCACTGATTATATGGTGTCAGAAGTCTCACTGAACTGTGAAGAGGAAAATTGATTTGAAATAGATTATTTGGCTTTTAATTACAACGGGAGTACAATTTAGCACTTTTAATGCACGTACAGAACAAATGCAGCAGCACTTCCCTGAACAAACCCACTATAAACATAGCACATTAGATGCTTTTTCTTGAATCCAGGACTTTTCACACATCGAGTGCTCCCTGTGTCCCAATCACACCAGAAAAGTCATATTTCAGATGGATCTCTGTGGCTTATTAACTGCAATGTTTTTGTATCTCTTTGGTTTTAATAGTGCGTAGGCAATTTCTGCAGAATCTTCTCAAGGTGGGAGAGCGACTGGCCACTTGTTTTGAAAAGATGGAGAAGCAAAGTAGATAGCAATAATTATTTCTGTTAGTGCTGGGGAAAGGGCAAGGGTTAACTGCTTCCTTACAGACACACAAGGGTCTAATTTTGTAGCAGCACAAGGTTACTGTTCAGAGGTTGCTCTCATGCTGATCCTTCATGAAGAGATCTTTCTCTGGTGGGGTGATTGGACTAGATGATCTTTTGAGGTCCCTTCCAATCCCTAATGTTCTGTGATTCGGTGATTTATGGATGAACAGCCATGAAGAAAGCACAGATACTTCCCATAGAAATTCAAGGGAGAGCTGAAAAAATAATTCTTAGGAGTTTTAGAGGGGTAAGTTATGAGTTACTGTATCAATGATGATGCTGTCCCATTCCTTCCTCTTTAGTTTTCTACCAAATCAAGAGTGTAAGAATTGTTAAACCAGAAATGCAGCCCAGTACTCTCAACTACTACCCAGCAGATTTTTCAATCTAAAACTGAAGAACTTCTCAGTAAGTGCAGGTGAGGTAGTTGCTCCTCAGCATTAGGACTCTTCTTAATCCAATCAACATTAACCTATGCATGCGATTTTCTAGCTATCTAATGAAACCGTTGTCATGCTTTATAATCACTTTTAATACCTTTTAAATCCCTGATTTAATTGTCTCTGTTCAGGTCTGTTGTTAAACCACCCTTTTCTGAGCTTGCTCTTTTCCTCTCCCTAATACTGTTGGTTGTGTTTTAGTTGGGGCTGCACACTTGATTGCAGCATTATAACTTTGCAGGGTTTATCACCTCACTCTTATCTCTGTGGTGTATCCTGTTTGTTATCGACTGCGTTCAGCAGAGCCCTAATGGCACTATGGTGAGAGCCTGGTCTCTTTGCTGGACTGATAAGGTTAACCGAGAATTCTCTGACGTCTGGGCAGTTCAGACATTTCTCTTCAACAGGCATGATTTTGTGTTGCTTAACACTGAAAATCACTTGTCATCATTCATCTGGATAACTTAGGTCTGAATTCCTCCTCAGCCTGCCCTCTGGTCACCTTGACTCATCCTTTTCTCAGTGATGGCCCCTCCTTCCCAGTCATGTCATATTATATAAATAATAAACCTTCTATATCTAAGCAAGCTGATGTATCATATCCTAACATTAACCACTCTATCACTGCTTCTCCACCTGCTCTTTGTCTTGAAAACAGGTCATGGGAGGCTACAGCCACAGAGTCACCAGCACTTCCCAACTGCCTCACAGCGAGGCAGCCTGGAGGGAGCCAACAATGAGCAAGCAGGCAGCAAGCATGGTAAGGTGCTACCTGTTATCAAGATGTGCTGCTTCACAGCACATTCACATTCCTTCTGTCTCCAGTTTACACCATATTGACAAATTAGCAAAAGAAATCCATGCTCTCATGATGATCCCTTCAGGTGCTTTGGAGGGTTAAAGTGTGGGATTGTGTTTGATAATATTACCTGTTGGTCCACAGCCATTTGATCTGATAAAATGCCAGGAAGCAGCATAATAGAAACTTTATTCAAGGCTCTACTATGACTGTGTTTGAGTTGTTATCAGGCATTTCATAACAGTGAGAAACGCATCATCATTTTTCTCACAGCACAGAAACCGTAGTGGTATTTTGTAAGGCTGGTGGTTCCTGTTCAAGTATAAACTAGCTCATATTTCCCTCTTACCTAATGATGACCTTAAACTGCATCCCGCTCTACTGAACAGGAGGAGTATTTCCTGTAAAGCTTGGGAAACCTACATGAACTTGGTCAATCTGTCTTTATTCTTTCATACAGAATAAAGCTCCTGTTCAATGTCTTTGTCGGTGACATGCAAACTCAGCAAGTTTGCGGATGACACCAAACTGTGTGGTGTAGTAGACACGCTGGAAGGCAGGGATGCCATCCAGAGGGACCTGGACGGGCTGGAGAGGTGGACACAAGCCAACCTGATGAGGTTCAACAAGACCAAGTGTAAGGTCCTGCATTTGGGTCGAGGCAATCCTAAGCACAAATACAGGCTGGGCAGTGACTGGTTGCAGAGTAGCCCTGAGGAGAGGGACTTGGGGGTGCTTGTGGACCAAAAGCTCAGCATAAGCCAGCAGAGTGCACTTGCGGCCTGGAAGGCAAAACGGGTCCTGGGCTGCATCAGGAGAAGTGTGGCCAGCAGGTCAAGGGAGGTGATTCTCCCCCTCTACTCCACTCTGGTGAGGCCCCACCTGAAGCACTGCGTCCAGTTCTGGAGCCCTTCGTACAAGAAGGATGTGGACGTACTGGAGCGAGTGCAGNATGAAACAGACCTGATAGTTTTACATGGAAATATTAATTGCCTGAAGAACAGCACTCATTTTCCAGAACAAACAGGCATTCAGAAATATATAAGCTGTGAATTTGATCAAGTTTATCCAACTTAAAAACACATTTTTATCAAAAAGTCACTATTGCTGTGCTACTGTTATGAAGGATGGGGGAAAAGAAAGTTTAAAAAAAAAAAATCCTGTCTAGCAGATTTCACCCACCAGACACTCATTAAACATATTCAGGGTACATCAAAGTTCAGTTACTTTTAAGCTTTTTACATACAAGAGCACTTTCTGCTTTCATCCCATCTTTTTTATGGATGCATGACTACCAGAGGATCTCTGTGCATGACAGCTGCAGATTCACTGGAGGAAGGGAAGTTCTACCAGCAGTTTCAATCTGACTTTTCACAATAAAGTTATGATAAACTTCAGGCACATCTGAAAAATATATGCACTGCATTAATTTCAAGAACTGGACTGTGTGGGTTTCTAGTGCATAGACTGTGCTGGAGATGCAGAAGCTGTTTCTAGTTCAAGTAGTGTTTTAAACCGAGTTTAGATCACTTACACGGAATTTGCCCTGTCTTCTCCAGCAGAGCAGCCTTAATTTTCATCTGCTTTCCAGCTTAGGAACCTTAATTTTCACTCCAAAATCAGGTCAAACAGTTAATATGGAATAATTCCTCAACTGGATCACCATTAATAATAAGAAGGACTGGAAGTTATTGAAGCATTTCAGCAAAATAAGTGCTTCAGTTTTGTTTGAACTGAACATAGGAAGTTCCACATAAGTATGAGAAGGAACTTCTTGACAGTGAAGGTGACAGAGCACTGGAAGGGGCTGCCCAGGGGGGTTGTGGAGTCTCCTTCTCTGGAGACATTGAAAACCTGCCTGGATATGTTCCTGTGTGACTTGGTCTAGGTGGTCCTGCTGTGTCAGGGGGATTGGACTAGATGATCTTTCGAGGTCCTTTCCAATCCCTAGTGTTCTGTGATTCTATGAATCACAAAAAAGAAATTCCTTAAAATCTGTCCTTTTTCACAAATGCCTTCCCAGTAATCACTTTTGATGAGAAATAAATCCAATTTCCCTTTGAGTAAGAGTGAATTTCCAAATTCCTGGCATCTTTTGCAAATATCAGAGAGCTCCAACTTCTATAAGAATGTGATTAAATCAGCTGTCTTTCATTTGAATATCTTGTTCAGAAGCTGCTGTCAACTCCAGTGTCCATGTTTTTTTATCTCCCTGTAGGAACAACTCATCCTTGGGAAACTTCTCCTCATTTTGATAAGCTGAAAGCAAAAGCAGTAGGAAATGTGCCACCCATGCTTTTCACAAACCAAAGCAGTTTTACTGCTGTTGCATTTGATTAGGCTGCTTTATTCATTCCAGTTATCTTTTCCAAGGTCAGAAAAACCCAGCTCTGCAACAGCTGTTCTCAGCGTAGACTTCCTGTGCGCTAACCTGTACCCCCACAGTAACACCGGGTCAAACAAAGCCATTAACTGTTCATAAACAAAGCAGTGATGTATTGTAATCACAGAAAGAAAAAGAAGTTGCTACTTCCTGTAAATGTAAAGAGGTTTTCAGTGAAGTGAAGGGGGAAGTGGCCCCGTTCCCAGTTTTCCAAGGCTGTCTGTGTAAGGATCCATTTATCACCTCAGTGACAGGAGTTCTGGAACTCTTGTCATTAATGCTGAAGCAAAACACATTTGAATGTCACGTCAACAAATGATTTTCCAAATAGAGGGTTGAAGGGTTTTGCAGTTGTTAATCTGGCTGCTCTGGGAATAGAATTTACACACTATTTTAATTCATTACTAGGAAGGAAATAAATCCAGATTATTGCAGTCACAGAATAAAAGAGAGAGCCTCCATTTCAGAGATCGTTAAAAATGTAGAACATACACAAAATAACATTGTTTAATGTGAGAAACTTAATATATTTTGATAAGGAGACGAGTGCTTGTGCTTCTTATCACAGACTCTCAGAATCACAGAACATTAGGGATTAGAAGGGACCTCAAAAGATCATCCCGTCCAATCTCCCCACCACAGCAGCATCACATAGATCAAGTCTCATGGGAACATGTCCAGTTGGGTTTTAAATGTCTCCAGAGAAAGAGACTCCAGAACCTCCCTGGGCAGCCCATTCCAGTGCTCCACCACCCTCACTGTGAAGAAGTTTCTTCTCATATTTCTGTGGAAATCTCCTGTGTTCTGGCTCACATCCATTGTCATCAGATTCCACAGAGAAGAGCCTGGCTCCATCCTCCTGACACCCAACCTTTCCATATTTATAAACATTAATGGGGTCAAACCTCAGTCTCCTTTCTTTCCCAAGTGAGAGAGCCAGCTTCCTCAGCCTTTCCTCATAAAGGAGGTGTTCCACTCCATCATCTTCATGGACTCTCTGCAGCAGTTCTGTGTCCATCTTGAACTGAGAGGCCCAGAACTGGACACAATATTCCAGATGTGGTTTCACCAGGGCAGAGTAGAGGAGGAGGAGAACCTCTCTCGATCTTCTAACCACACCCCTTCTAATCCACCCCTGGACTCCATTGGCCTTTTTGGCTACAAGGCCCCATTGCTTGTTCGTGGTCATCCTGCTGTGCACCAGAGCACCCAGGTCCTTTTCTCTTACACTGCTCTCCAAACTGCATAAAATGAGTGTAAAAACCATTTGCCAATTACTTAACAAAAAGCTGAATAATATTTTCCCCAAACTGATTGTACTGTGCTTTGTCAGGAACCAGGGAAAAGAAACGGGCACTGAGACAGCAGCTGAAAACGAGCTGATCGAAGCTATTCTGGCCAAGAGACAGGGAAACTCTGCAGATTCGCAAGCCTGTAAAGTCAACATCTGTTGGCAGTTTACTCTGTCCTGTGAAATGGAGGTCAAACAACAGCCTCTCATCTGCCTGTAACCGTGTCAGTGAATCAAGAAGGACATCTGTGATGGGATCTTTCCAGCAACCACAGCCTGGCTGTTTAGTCGTTGCTGTATTAGTTTACGCTCCATTTATGTCTTTCGGTGGATATATAATACAGCTTCATATAATGGGAGGCACCATGAGAACAATAATGTAGAAGCCAAAAGAGTTTCTTCAACAAGCATTTTCCTAACACTTGTGTTTGAACTAAAAATAACAATTGCAAAAATCGTCAGAATGGGAGAGATGTAAGATCCTTTCCCACCATCACCTTAACCAAGTTCATCTCTTGTATTTTTTTGAGTTATGAAAAGTTGAATCAAAACAACACTTGTTCACACAGAAGTTTTCAATTCTGAAATACATCATGTTTTGCATGAGATAAATAAGCCAATAGGCCTGGCATGCTGGGCAGAGAAAAGGAGAAAAAAACCTGTGTGAAGGCCTGTAGAGCAATGCCATGGCTGTACAGTGGTGGTGGCTGTGACCAGTAGAAACTCAACTCTGTACTGTTCTGTACCATTTCACGGAATCATAAAACATTAGGGGTTGGAAGGGACCTTGAAGCATCATCTAGTCCAATCCCCCTGACACAGCAGGATCATCTAGACCAAGTCACACAGGAACATGGCCAGGTGGGTTTTAAATTTCTCCAGAGAAGGAGACTTCACAACACCCCTGGGCAGCACCTTCATCATCTTTGTGGCTCTGTGCTGGACTCTGTCCAGCAATTGTGTGTCCCTCTTGGACTGAGGGGCCCAGAACTGGACACAATACTCCAGGTGTGGTCTCACTAGTGCAGAGTAGAGGTGGAGGAGAACCTCTCTTGATCTGCTGACCACTCCTTCTGATCCACCTCAGGATGCCCTTGGCCTTCTTGGCCACAAGGGCACATTGCTGGCTCATAGTCATCCTGCTGTCCACCAGGACCTCCAGGTCCCTTTCTCCTACACTGCTCTCCAACAGGTCAGTCCCCAATCTGTACTGGTACCTGTGGTTGTTCTTGCCCAGATGCAAGACTCAGTGGTATAGCTCAGTGGGTTGCAGAAGACCATAACTTTAGATGAGGTGTGCAGATTCTGAATATTTATGAGTAGTCTTAATGTTGTACAGATGAATAAATCAGGACTAGGAAAATACTTGAGTACCAACCAAGTCTTCTTGGCTTCTACCCAAGGCCTTCACAGGGGTAAAGTGTTTACCCCAGCCAAAATGATACGGCGTTCAGGGTCTGAGTGGAATTTAATGTGTGAGCAAGGACTGCCCATTCCCCGGGAAGTGGGGATGCTACTAAGGACACTAAATGTTTTATACAATCATAGAATCATTCAGGTTGGAAAACTCCAACCATCAACCCTACTCTACAAGTTCACCCCTAAACCAGATCCCCCAACACTACATCTAAGCGACTTTTAAACTCATCCAAGGATGGTGACTCAACCACCACCTTGGGCAGCCCATTCCAGTGCCTGAACCCTCCCTCCATGAAGAATTTTTTCCTGATGTCCAATCTAAACCTACCCTGTCGAAGCTTGAAACCCTTCTCTCTGGTTCTGACACTAATTACCTGTGAGAAGAGACCAGCACAAACATCTCTACAATGTCCTTTCAGATAGTTGTGGAGAGCAATGAGGTCTCCCCTAAGCCTCCTCTTCCTCAAACTAAACAGCCCCAACTCTCTTCATTGGCATCCAGAACTACTGAAGAATATGTAGAGCTACCACTCCTCTTGAATTGTGCTCTTTGCTCTTCATGCGCATGTGTCCAGTTTTGCTGGCCGTGGCAGCAAAGAGTCTTGACACTTTGTCAGTGATCCCAATGTTACTGAAAGGAAACATTTCTCCCCTTGGAGCTGACAGCTTCCCAGGCTTTGTTTCTCCTGCCTGTTTAAGTACAGGGCAGAGATTCATCCCAATGAAATTCATGAGATGTGGGGAAATTATCAGTGCAGAAGTTATTCTTAAAATGAATGACTAATTCATGAGAGCTTCAGAGAGGGGAGCATGTCAGTATGGCTTACCGAGGAGAGAGCATCCTATACACAATCATTAGATTCTACCCATTGCTATGTTGGGACATTATCTTCGTTAAGACACCCTATGAGAGAATAATGGCTTTTGAGGGGACAATTAAATGGGAAGTAACAACTTATTATGAGATTTAATAGTCTCTGTTTAATGTAACTTTGATAGTTCTTCTGCTGATTTCTTAGTACTTCTGCCACGGAGATGATCGAGAAAATTTCCTGTTGTGCTGTACACAATTTGATTTTCAGTTGAATATTAATGCATGCTTGGCTTATGAGAGAAATTTCACATCAGATTCATCCAGTTTAAATGCTGGTGTAGAATCATAGAATGTGTTGAATTGCAAGGGGTTGTTAAAGTTCGCCTAGTCCAACCTCCCTGCAGTGAGCAGGAGCATCTTCAGCTAGATCAGGTTACTCAGAGCCTCATCCAGACTGACCCTGAATGTCCCAAGGGATGAGGCATCCACCACCGCTCTGGGCAGACTTTTCACATGCAAACCAATGTCCCAACCTGTGAGTTGGGCAGCAGGCTAAAATAGACCCCCCAAGATAAGTTCCTTTTAATTTGGGGGGACATAGTAGCATCACCAATAGTTAGGCTCCACTCACAAGCTTACAGATTAATGTATTTTATCATTAGAAGGTAGAATCTCTAGTTTTCCCTGTTTCAAGAGTATAACCCAACCTCATCAGTTCTTTGAGCTTCTTAATGCACGTGTTCTCCTTTAGCAACACCTGGGAATGTAAATGTCCAGTCAGTCATTTCATACTGCTGGTAGTGGGTGTTAGAAGGGAACTGTTAATTCAGCAGTTAGGTCTCAGCCCACAGCTCATCTGACCTATTTTAGAGTATGCCTGAGTGGGGGGTGAATTGCCCAGAAGTGTGAATTTCTGGTCAGATTAATTTGTCAAATGGTCAAGTGAAACCCACCTTTACTCTCAGTTTTGGTAGAAGGAGAGTTCAGAAGAGGAGCATGGAAGGAGCGTGGACAGCTCTGGGTTGTTTATATTTGGTTTAGTTCTTCTGACCATTATTTCAGCAGGGTAATGCATGAGTATTAACGACGACAGAAAGCATCGGATTCCCCATGTGTGCTGCACAGATGGTCCACAGTAACCCCAATTGTGTATTTACAGTGTGCCAAAAGACCACTTGTACCACACATATGCAGGATTTGAAACATCAGCTTTCAGAAACATCAACTTCACCGCACACATTATGAGGAGTTGATCCTCACATGGCAGGAAACCTGTCGCGAAGAAACAATTCCAGCGTGGCTCTTTGTTATCCATAAATCCCAGGCAAATGTAGGCATTCCTGACATGCCACCATGCAGCTCTTCCAGAGAGCCAAAGGGCTGTGTGTGGGGAGATGCACATACTAGACAGCCTCACCATTTCTGTCACTGGGAGAGCAATCCCTCAAAGGGACTGGGTAGCTAAACTACCATGACGGCAGCACTTGGTGCGGCAGAGCTGCAGATGGCTGTGTCATTGCAGGAAAAATACTTCAAAGGTTGATTTAATCCAGGCTCCCAACAGCAAACAAGCTGGAAAGTCATAGCCGAGTCCTATGCAACACTGAAATCACCACATATTTGTCCCGAAAGAATCATGACTTCAGAAATATGTGCCATTATCATTGAATTTAAATATCTTTCCTGTCAGCTAAGGAATTTTTTGTGTATAAATCTGGATGTTTTTTCTCAGTTCAGCTCAGATTTTGCATCAGTTCCAAGAAAAAAAAATAAATCTAAGTATTCTATTTTAGATACAGTCCTACTATTTGAACTTCAAAGTTCAAATAAAAGACCTTTTTTTCCAGAATGAGTTTCTTCTCTTAACCAGCTGCCACTGATACTATTCTGTTAGAAGATCATCTATTCCTGCTGTGGTGAGGGGATAGGACTAGATGATCTTTTGAGGTCCCTTTCAATCCCTAATGTTCCATGAATCTGTGATTCTGTGATTCTACTTCCTACAACTTTGTGCAGTTTGGGTGACACAGTGGTAAAGCAGTGTGCGGCGCCCAGAGTTTTGTTCCTGATTAAATTATGCCCTGGAAATCACATACTTTGGGATCATCCAATGTTGTGTGACAATAACATATTCTTTAGGTTTTCTCTGAGATTCCACAGCTAGAAAGCTACAACTTTAAAATCAGTTTATTGAATAAACCAGTTTAGTGAATTAAAGCAGTGCAAGCTTGTTCACCCTAAAGCCAGTTGTACACGTCAATGATTTTTGCCCATGTGTGTGACTAGATTTGGAAGTGAGAGGTGAAGGAATCCTCACTCCTCACTGACCAGCTAAAGGGTTGGGACACTCTTTCTGCACCTGAAAACTCTGGATTTGATGTTTTCTTCTGGTATAAGAGCACTTCAGAAGACAGTTTTTACTATCCAAATAGTGAATACAATACAGATCAGGAGGAAAACTGTTAACGCTAAGTTTGGATTTGTCCCAAACCTCTAAACATTTACTGAAGTATTGTGTCCAGTTCTGGGCCCCTCAGTTCCACAAGGACACAGAACTGCTGGAAGAGAGTACAGTGCAGCGCAGAGCCACAAAGATGATGAAGGGAGCGAAACACCTCTCTGATGAGGAAAGGCTGAGGGAGCTGGGTCTCTCAAGCTTGGAGAAAAGGAGACTGAGGGACGACTTCATTGATGTTCATAAATATGTGAAGGGTGAGTGTCAGCAGGATGGAGCCAGGCATGATAGGACAAGAGGCAGTGGGTGTTGGCTAGAACATAGGAGGTTCCATATAAATATGAGAAGGGACTTCTTCACGGTGAGGGTAGCAGAGCGCTGGAAGGGGCTGCCCAGAGGGGTTGTGGAGTCTCCTTCTCTTCTCCTCCTCTGGAAATGTTTAAAACCTGCCTGGATGTGTTCCTGTGCAACTTTATCTAGGTGATCCTGCTGTGTCAGGGGGATTGGACTAGATGATCTTTCGAGGTCCCTTCCAACCTCTAATGTTCTGTGAGTCTGTGAAATAAGACAAAAAATTCTTGTTATATCAGAGAACTGGGCTTGGGTCTGCCTGAAGAGTGACGAGCAATGAAATTCCCCACTTTCTTCTGTGAAAGCTTCTCAGAGCTATCTCTAGATTTTTGAATTTTTGCCATTCTTAGAGGTGCCCTGATTGAAAATTGAAGGTTATCCTTTTGGCGTGCTTTGTTCTTCGTTGTGAAAACAAGGCAATAAAATGGTGTCATTTTGCTTAAAAAAGGGACCTTTTACTTCTTGGATTGGAGAGGGCAAAAAATGTAACCAAACTCGTCAAGAAAACCAGAAAAATGAATTATCCATTCAGCACTGTGACTGGAAAAAAGAGAGGACAAACTCTAAGAGTTATTTTATGATGGAGCCTGGCAGATTTGCACATGTGATTATACGATGTGCTGGTGACAGCAGCAGCCTTCTCTCTGTTATTTCTTTAAAGTTTCTCTTTAAGGTTTCTCATTGCTGGTGTGAATAACAGGAGGCAGCTGAGGTTCAACTTGCTGTGTCCAAAGATAAGGGAAGGATTTTTATTTTCCTTCTTTTTTTCAAATGAGAGCAGCTGAAAACTCTGTATTGAGGAGAGATTGAGGAGTTGGTAACCATGGGAACCCGGCTGATGCTGGTGTCTTTGTCTAAAGCAATCAAAACTCCCAGAAACTTCTTTATAAGAGCAACAACACTAGAACTGACAACAGGAAGAGCAGCTTATTGATGCCCTGCCAGTGGAAACTGAGAATGTCAGGATTTTGGAGGACTGTGACCACGATTTAACAAGAAGACCATAGTATAGGCAAGAAAATTTGGGCAAAACCCCAAAAAGCTACAGAAGACACTGCGTAGCAGCTGTTGGGAACATGAGGTTTTATGTGGGAGGGAATGACTCAGTCCTCAATTAAGTGAGATGTGCAGGCATGAATGTCACTTGCACGAGTATAGGATGGAACCGGGGGCTCCAGCTCAGAAAATGGGGTAGGCAGCTTTTAATGCTCACACTGAAAAACAAACTACACAGCAGGTTTTTCTCCATGCCATAGGAACAGAGAAGATCTCTGAAATCCTACACAGCTCCTCCTGAACAGAGTGGCACCACAGCAATATCTGCTCATAACTAAACCAGAGAAATTCCAAGCAGCACATTGGCCATCACCACAGCAAGATGGGAAACCACCACAGTATTCACACATTGTGTCCATCACCACAGCAAGATGGGTTTCTTGACTGACTGGGGAGAAGAACATCGCTGGGCAGGTGGGATTCAGCCATGGAGCTTGCTCATGGGTGATCCAGACAAAGCTACTCAAGACCTGGCAGCAAGTACAGATCAAGGTATCTTTAAAAACAAGAACTTAAATCCAAAATTCCCTGCTAAAAGCGTAACAGGGATCTGATCAGCGAAGAGGCTCAACCTCTGATCCCACAGATCAAAGGGACTGTCTCTGCCAGGCTGACTCCTGGCCAGCATGCTCAGGGTATTGCAGAGCTCAGCTTTTTGTTCTCTCTTTTGACAGTGCATCATGTGAAAAATGCACTTGGTTTGCTCCTGGCTTGAATATTATGTAATATTTAAATGCAGCAATGGGATACCTGGAGGAAAGAGATCCACATTTATACATGTGCTCTTCCATAAACCAGACTAAGCCCTCAGGAGCTGCTAGCAACACTCTCACAGGCATTCACCCAGATAGGTATCTTCTGGGAACCTGGTTTTAATGCTGATCAATAAAAAAAAGCTTCTGGGAAGTGACCTTGAGAGCTATTGTGTTGCTCTCATATACATATTGAAACAGCAACTGCAGTCATTTGTGGAGAAGGATATCTGGATGGAGTAGTGAAGACATGCAAAGGTAGCATCTGTCCAAAGAAAAAGAGGAAATTTCTGGGAGCAAAAAAATGGTTAAACCCCAAGAATTCCAGCTGAGCTGTTTAAGCTGCATTCCCAGCTTCTCTGTGAGCTTGCTGAGCAGCTACCCTATGATCAGGTCACGAAATTTCCCGTCCATGAGGGAAGTATTTCTCACCACAACCAAATTGCGAAGCATTATTCATGAATATTGGAAGTCCTGACTTGTAAATGTTTAATAGAGCGAGAAAGGGAAGTGGTTGAGTCACCATCCCTGGATGTGTTTAAAGATCATTTGGGTGAGGTGTTGAGGGATATATTTAGAGGTGAACTTGAAAGGTAGGGTAGATGGACTCGATGATCCCAGGGGTCTTTTCCAACCAGAGTGATTCTGTGAAAGAGTTGCTTTTATCGGTAAAGTTTCTCTGCTTTGGAAGCACAAGATCTATTAAGTGTATAATTCTACTCAACATTCCACATACTCATGCCATACTGCCTGGTATTTTAAGGATGTATCCAGTCCTTAGTACCAAGTAAGTATTATAAGAGGGGTTCTCTCCAGTGTGTGTTAGGTCATTTTGGTTTGGCTCCAGACACAAAGCAATTAGGCTTTGCAGTGTTTGCACCATTACTAATGTTAATGACTTGGAGTAGTAACTAGGAAAGAACACCTAGACTTTTTTCTTTTGGCAGTAAATACGTGATGGCATTGGTTTTTACACTTCCATATCCAATTATCTCTACCTTTATTACTGAAGAAGTCAGTATCCATTAACGGGAATATATTAAAAATATGTCATTATGGTGTTCTTTATGTGAGAGAAGAAATTACAATCATTTCCATCCTCAGGTGTTAGTGTGAGGAGATTTAGCATTTTGTTAACATGCTCTGCATTGTATCTGAGACCTTCTGTAAAAGTCAGCAGACTAATGGTCTCAGTCTGGAAAAAATGTTAATGTCACAGTTAAAAATATTTTAAAAACTGAAAAATCTGCTTAAATTCGGCATCTTGCAAAACCCCCCACATTTCTTTAAACCCTTTCTTTTATGCTGTGAACACAAAATGAATGTAAAAACACCCTGAGCTAGCTCAAAGCACAAATTCAGTAGAATCATTATTTGTGTGCCTAATTGAAAGTATATGAGGTGTGCAATTCTGGTATCTGCAGTGAGGTCACTCACAAGTCTGAGCAAAAGCACATGTTGAAGTACCTTGCTGGAGCAAGACTTTGAGGAAATTAATGTTGCGATGGCGAAATTCAAGTCTCACTGACGGGACTTGGCTAGTGAATTTAGCAGAGGTAGTACAGACACCCTGTTGTGGTGCCCTGGTCAGTAACAGACAGAGAGCAGTGTGTTATCCTTCTGGTTTGAAATGTGATTAATAACTTTCTTCCTCTCCTTTTGAGCTGAAAATGCCAGACAGGAGTCAAAGGCATCTGAATGAGTTTGTACTTTTTTCTTGTTCTTCATAGTTTATTCCAATAGAAACTCATTTTTAATGTCTTTAAAGGACTGAAGTGAGTAAAGAATGGAAAAAATTGCAAGGAAAATTCAAAAGGAAGGGAAGAAGATTATGGGGAGAAACTAGGATGAAGAGAAAGCTTAGCAACATCAGGAGAGACGTCAGGAGAGTAGAGAGAAACTACAGACGAGAGATGGTCAGATAAAAGCTGTGAAGAGCTTTATGAATGAGGGTAAGAAAGCTTGGACTTTATAATGAAGATATACTGATTCTGTGACTTGGTCTAGGTGATCCTGCTGTGTTGTGGGGATTGGACTAGATGATCTTTTGAGGTCCCTTCCAATCCCTAATGATTCTATGATTCTATTCTATATGTGGGGACTGGTGAGTGAACCTGAGTGTCGAGTAAAGTTCATTTGGAATGGTGCACATGGTGTGGCTTAAAGAGAATAATGGGAAGTGGCTAATGCCACTCACAGATGATCATGAGATGATCTCCAGAGGTCCCTTCCAATCTCTACTATTCTCTGATTCTGTGATCACTGTCAGATGTTTTTTTGTCATATATCTACAAAAAAAGGCTTGTTATCTTGAATATTGCAGAATATTCTGCTTAGAAAAATTTAATGAAAGTCTCAAAGTGAGAAAGATAATAAAGTGAAGAAGTTCAAAGCTAATACTGAGCTTCAGAGAAAACCAGTGATACAGCAATGAGGGAGGGAAGGAGTGTTGGAAGGAAGTTAAAGGAGCTCCAATCTAAAAAGATCCAAGAGGAAGGGGTGGAGGAACAGAAGAAGAGACCGCATGCTCAGAGGGGAAAAAAGAGGTTCTGGATATGCAAGTCAGAAGGTGATAAAGAGAGTGAGAATAAGCCAGGCCGCAGGTAGGAAGTGGTGGGCCATACAGGGTGGGAATCTGGAGATGCCCAGGGTGCATTATTCCCAGGAAAAGCAGTTATTGAGTGATGACAGCCAAAAGCAAAGGAAATACGTTACTGATGAAGTGGGGAGGGGACGCTGCCAAATCTCAGCTCTCCCTTTCCAGAATGAAGCCAGGATACATGATCCAGGTCTAGCAGCAGGTTGGACTAGATCATCTTCTAACCCCTACCAGTGATTCCACCAAAGAAACAAATTCCAAAGGGCATGTTTAGCTTGGATGACAGCTTTTCCTTGCACATCTGGAATGGTATTCTGCAGGTATTTAATGGAATGCTTTGCACTTCAGCCGCAGGTCTAAAGCAAATGGTGCATTTCTTTGCTTGAGGCCCTCATTATGCTCTGTAAACAATCAGGATGGAGATTTATTCTCCACTCCCTGATTTCCTGCTCTCCGGAAAAGCACGAGGGGCACATTAGAAAGAAAGTGCTAAGATACTGATTATCTGTTTCTCCAAGCCAAATTGGTCTCATTCGCTCCAGGCCACCTAGCAACAGCTTTAATATTACAGAGTTATTTTCCCCAAAATACTTCTAAAACAACTCTCAGATTAATGTTTCAGATAAGAAGAAACTATAGTCATTAACTCCCAGAGCTGGTCTTCTGTAGCAGGAGCTTCCAAATAAACATGCAGGTGTGGATTCATTTTGATATGCTGATTTTATTTCAGGTTTTGTACATTATTTTAGAGTCAATGGTTAATGGTGTTCAATATACGAGACAACTCCTTCATAAATGAGAAAAAACACTTTTCTAAGTGAATATTTATCTGCATTATTAGCATATTCCATTTATTATCTTTTAATCTAGCTGTAGATAGGCCTCTTCATACATACATACATCATTTTTGTTTACTTACCAACCAGCTATGCTGCATATTATGTTGGAAGTAAACAGAGATATGAAGAATTTATTTAGCTCTACAATAATTGCTGTTTCTGTTGTTTACAACATTATGGAATCCAGATTTCTTCTAATTTCCCAGGAGAATTATGGTAAGTTATGAGAAGTGAGTTAATCTCATAAAAATGCTTTTTTTTTTGTTTGTTTCATGGTAAAATGTTCAGCAGTTGTCATGTTACTTAGACTCATACACCCTAATAACCACTTTTTAAATCCTCAGGTAGAAAATCTGTTATACAGTCCTGTTTTTTATAAGTGGCATGAGCACCTACAAGTCAATGAGACTTGGGCTCACAGGGCAGTTCCTGAAAAATTATTTCTTCAAGCTCTGTAAGACAATAAAACTCTGTTACAGAGATCATTATGTAGACAAGCGATCATTAGATGAGAGATCTATCACTGTGTTACAGAGATCATTATATAGAGAGTTAAAATTCTATGAAGATACAGAAAGGAGTGCTTTCCTCCTCTGATCTTCCTGCCACAGTACAGTAGGAGAAGAGGTTGTTTTGGTGCTCTTTCATGCCTTACCCATAGGTAAAACCTTCCCAATTGCCCCCCAGAATAATGAAGACTTTTTGTTTTTGCGTCTTTGTGATAAGGATTCCAGTGGGGTCAGCAACTGGCCGCATAGTGACACTTTGCTCAACCACAGCTAGTATTGCTGCTCCTGGGGAAAGTAGGATGCTCCTCACAGGTTTTCTTAACAGGGGACTCTTAAGAGAGAAAATAAGGTGAAAAAGTATCTACACTGCTTCTAGAGGATGGGAGTAAAGAGGTAGAAGAACCTCATGCAAGTATGATTTGGTTTGGTTTGGTTCTGTTCAGTTGGTGTCATGGCAGCCCCAGGAAAGCACTAAATACTAAAGTGCTAATGAATGTTAATTCTTTTTGCTCAAGGAAGAGAATTACTAAAGCATCCACAAGTGTTTGTTTACGGCTTGGATCCAATATAATATTAGATCAAGTGTAATATCATATTCAAAACTCCACCTGGGACTAAACACAACACACTTGACAGTTCTGAAAGTACTTCACAGTGCTTTCTGCCTGCTGTATTTATATTCTTTCAGCAAAACAAAGTAGATGGTGCTACAAATCAACCACAAATTTAAAGCAAAGGCAAAGGACAGAATATGCTGTTTCTCACGTCTTCATTTTGTGGGTACAAAGCCAAGGTGCCCTGTGGTGCTACGATGCCCCTGCACAGCAGTGCAGAGTGCAACGGGAGAAGATCGCCATGCGCAAAGCTCACATGTAAAATCCCCAAAAGTTTTCAAAGATGTTTAGAATGAGCTGAGATCCCATTTTGCCAAAGAGCAGAGTCTGAAATGGAGACTTTTATTACCTAAAGAGCTCCTACATTATTGAAAAATACCTACTGCAGCAGAGCAAACACGTAATGATTTATTATGAAGTCGGGAGGATTAGCAACACAGTTTTGTCTCTTTCTTTTATGAATAAAACATATTAGTAACAGCTTCATAAAACTAAGTAAGGTAGAGTGTAACATACAGAGGCATATAATAAATAAAAGTCAGAAAATTTAGCAGGCAAATCTATTTGTTTATGTCTCTCCTTGAAATCAGCTGTACACAGATCTCTTAACTACTTTACGTATCTCTGAAGACACTTTCCTTGGTGTAGCACTGAACCTACTTAAGGTTGAATTTACCTCTTGAATATAGGGTTCAGTTTGACTCTGCAGCATTAACAGCAAACACACAATTCCTATAAGGCTAATAGTGTTCACTTCGTATTTTTTAATAGATTATTAATAAGAGATACACCTGGGCAAAGTTGCAGGAAGTGCTTGAGTGGTAGTTGAAGTCTATCACAGAATCACAGAACAGTAGGGATTGGAAGAGACCTCAAAGATCATCTAGTCCGATCCCCCTGACACAGCAGGATCACCTCAAACACGAACTAAACATAAATGAAGTCTGAGGCATTGCTCTGAAGAGATGCTTCTGCTCTCAGGTTGTACTTTGTATAAGCACTGTGACATTGGGAATTATGATTTCAAGCAATGTTCTGAATATCATTTATGACAATATGCCATTACATATTGCACAGTGGTTTTGTTGCAGCTGTGAATGTATCAGGACCATTTTAAAAGCGTGTAAAAGACGAGACAGAACCCCATCTTTCTTCATATGCACCAACAGTCTCATCATTTCATTCACATAACAGCTCCTGCAAAATGGATGATGAGTACAGTAGGATATATCCCAGCATATGGTAACTCAGATAAAACATCCCCCCCACTTGAACAGGTGAGAGTGACTTTAGGAGTAATTCCAGAAATTATATAAAGGAACGAAAGAAAAAGGGTTTAAATAAATTCATTTAAAGTATAAATTATAAACATTAGGGATTGGAAGGGACCTCAAAAGATCATCTAGTCCAATCCCCCTGCCACAGCAGGATCACCTAGACCAAGTCACACAGGAACATGTCCAGGCAGGTTTTAATGGCCAAGTCTTGGTTGTAAATTATACTTGCAATTTCTGTAATGTTACTATATTAGAATCATGGAATGGCTTCAGTTGGAAAAGATCTTGGAGATCAACAAGTCCGACAATGAACCCAACAGTCCCAATCCCACCACTAAGCCATGTCCCTGAGCTCCTGATCAACACAACATTTAAACACTTCCAGGCTTACTGCTACACCACACCTTTGCAGAATGGCCATTTTCTCACCCAAACCCCTCTTTTACAGTTTGTTTACATACACCTTTAAAGGTAAGTCTAGAAGACATTGCTGTTTTCACAACAAATCTGTTTGGTGTAAAAGAAGTACTCACAGTATCACACCTAGCAATCCACCACGCAACATATTACCTTTAGTTAATCTATGGAACAACACAGGTATGATGTCTGGTTGTGTGTAGTGGGCAGCTGACGCTCCACTTCTGGAATACAGTATTAAAACCCTATTTATGTTCTTTCACGGATTGTCTATGTGCTTCTTCCATGATTTACAACTTTAAACATGCTGACTCTCACACTTTTTCCGTTACTACAATCAGTGTCCTGACTGATGTCAAGTTTTATCTGACAAGTCCAATCCCCAATGTACTGTGACGCTGTGAACTCTTCTACATACACGTGCTGCTTGCGGATGATCTTGAACCCACCTCGTGGTTCTGCTTCAGCCATTGACCTAGCCTGGGAACTCCTCATTTCTCTTCTGTAAAATGTAAAACATATCCTTTTGGAATATACTTGATGATCTACAGTTGGACTTGATGATCTTAAAAGACTCTTCCAACCAGAGATGATTCTGTGACTGTGTGACTTTAAAGATTTGTTCCCTGCTAGATTATATCTGTTCCTGCCTTTAAAGAAAGTAATGGCCAGTGCATGAATCAATAAGATGGCCAAAGGACTTTATAGCTCATGGCTCTCATCGCCATTTCTTGTCTACAGGTAATTTACAAAGAAAAGCAAAAAATACAAATGAAAACACAGTCATCAGCTTCACTGAAGAAGCCCCACAAGTCCACTCAAATGTCTTCCCTTGCATTACTCCTCTCCTGCTGAAATAACCATTTTGTTCCTGTGGGGGTTAAACAAAATATTTGTTATACAGCTCGGCCTCATCACCATCCAAATTGCTTCGACACTGCACATACCCACCTGCTCCTGCCGTATGTTTTAGATAACTTCACTGAAATCCTTTTTAACTTGCAGACTAGAGTGTCTCACAATCAGTGGGATTTCAACACATACTGGTTTTACAAAAGCACCCATATTTAATAGGGTGCTAGAGTCAGCAGTGACTACATGCCAATTCAGACTAAGCTTACAAACACTTCCTTCAGGTTTTTTTCCCTGTGATTGTTTACATTGTGATTCCTTTAATCTTTATTTTTTGTCCTGCTTTTCTGTGACTTTATATGATAATACTGTCTTTTATTGCTATTATATTTTGCAATATATGTATGTATATGGCAATGTATGTTTTGTCTGGTTATATTCTTTCTTATAATACTCCCACTCTCTTTTCTCTTTATTAACTTGCTTCTCCTCATTTTTTCCTCCCTGTAGTTTTTCATTTCTCTCTTCTGTATTTGGCCTCATCCTCTGTCCTTCCTTTCACACTAACAAATGTAGTCACAGACTGGATTTTTTTTAAGAATAACACAGCAAAGTCAGACTCTAAATATTACTTATGCCTGATGTCAGTTATTCACTGCTTGTCACTTCCAATGTGTGCGTCCCCGAAGAGCCTCCGCTCACACTCTGGGTCAAAATCCCTACCACGCCATTTCAAATAATAACAAAACTTTTTAATGTATGAGCTATCAAAAGAAGCTCTTGGAATCGCCATGTGCACAACATAAGCCACGTGACTCCTAGCAGCAAGCACTGGCAACTCTGGAGGGTGATGAGTCCCTTCTAAGTAGCACCAATACACTACCATGGGTTCACATAATCACAGCATCATAGAACATTAGGGACTGGAAGGGGTCTCAAAAGATCATCCAGTCCAAACCCCCCCAACCAAGGATCATTTAGATCAAGTCGCACAGGAACATATCCAGGTGAGTTTTAAACGTCTCCAGAGAAGGAGACTCCACAACCTCCCTGGGCAGCCTCTTCCAGTGCTCTGTCACCCTCACTGTGCAGAAGTTCCTTCTGATATTTATGTGGAACCTCTTATGTTCCAGCTTACACCCTTTGCCCCTTGTCCAATCATTAGATAAGATGAGAAGAGCCTGGCTCCATCCTCCTGACACCCACCTTTCACATCTTTATAAACATTGATAGATATATACGTGTAAATATAATCATTATTTTAATCTATCTTTGCCAGGGGTATTTGAGAAAGTGGCACCTGTGCCTTCTAGCTGAGGGCTCTAAAAGGAGGAAAAAACCTGGAACAAATCAAGCCTCGGTTCCCAAGGTACCTGTTACTTGACAGCATTACGGTGTCGGGAACAAATAAAACTGATGTGAGGGTAACGTTCCCCCGGCAGCACGTTGAACAGGCCGCGGGACACACAGCCGATGGATCTAATTTACAAATGTGCATGGAGAATCAGTCCTAACAGCGTTGTTTACAAAGGCAGGCAGCTCTTTCCTGAGAACAGATATGACATGCTATTCATCCTGCTTGCCAAAGGGATTGCAGCAATGATAAACTGTTAGATTTGATTGTCAGAGTGCTTATGCAATGTTGGTAATAAATGGTGTTTAAAAGCGCACCTCATTTGTTCTTGGGCAATCGCTAGGTATTTCTTATAATAATTTTCCTGGGGCACTTAAAAGGACAAGTCTAATTAAAGAACTGCTATCTGTCTGGCTCAGGTTTAATGGCTCTGTATTCTCAGAGTAGGTGGATGTAGGGAAAAGGAGCAGATACGTCTTTGTTTCCCTGTTTGCATGGGTTGGGGCAGGATGTCATACAACATAGTCATGGCCTCATACCTTCCAGTTCCTCTGCTCTGGCTGGAGTGTCCTCTGAACATCTTCTGCAGCTGGCAAGTAAACACAGCTGAAACAACCTCATAAGTAAAGCCTAAGGTGATAGTAGAGAAGAAGCAGAAGCAAAGCTAAGGTTGTGTGCTGGATCCTAAATATAGGCAAGTTCGAGTTGATGGGGAGAAGACAGTGACTAAGGGAAGACAAAAGCAAGTCCTTAGTGCTGAGACTCTCAAGGAGCTGAGAAGGGCCGTTCGAGCTTGTTTCTTGTGGCATTTGAGCACCAGAAGCAGTCGGCAGGATGTTCACACTTCTTTGCCATTAGCATCCTGTTTCAAATAATACTGAGAACATGCTTTCCCCAGCACCAGTAAATACTGCACCATTTATAGATCCTACTATCACATTGATCACAAATTTTCTTCAGAGCTTATTATTAAAGTTAAAAAAAAATACTGCTCTGTGCACAGATCCCAGAGTAGATTGTCCTGAGCCACCCTGTTTGTGCAAGCACCTGGAAGTACATGAAGGGTGGGAATGGAGAATTCAGCATGGATATAACCCAGCATGAGTCCACCAAATTGCATGGTGGAGTTACAGCTGCTGCAGGCTATATCTGTTGCTGATCTCAGTTCCTACCTCTTGGTCAGTAGACTGGGGGAACTTGAGGATATATACATCCCACAGTCATCAGGGAATGGAGAAAAGCTACATCACTCAGTTTACTTTAGCTGCTGTAGCTCATTCAGCCCAAGTGCCACCACAATTTAAACAGCAATCCACATTTTGAAATGTATTTTGATCACTACACCCAAGTTTACACAAGCAGAACAGATCCAAACCCCAAACATTCTGCCTCTAGAGCTAAATAGAGGAAGATGAGCTGGTTTGCTCTCAGCTATTGTCACTCACAGTCACAGGAGACTCTGTGAATAGCAAAATACACCAAAACAAAACAGAAATTCTCTGTGAACGCAGGCAGGGCTTGGACTTGAGCAGCTGTGAGATGGAGACTTACTGTTAATGGCTGATTCAAGTATTGTGAACAATAATGACATGTTGTTTAAGGTGGACAGAGCTTTCTTCACCCTAGTGGCATGCTGCATTAGAACAGGACCTTGAGGACCTCTGTTAATTAATTCAACAGTAAGTAGTGTCAGCTGTTTCTGAGTAAATCTATTGATAGAGCAATAAATGCTCTATTCTCTGTTTTGTAAGGATATGGATGTAGGAAGTTGTGTTTGATAGGTGGGTTTTTTTAATTTTTCCATCTCTAAACATTTTGAAAGGTGTGAAATATTTTAAGGGACTGACCAGCTCAATGCAGTTTATAATAATTTGTTCTCAGGAAAGTGTAAGGAAGAAATAAGTCTGGGATGAGGTAATTTCATGTTAACTTCCAGAGTTCTTAGCTTAGTTCCAGAAGAGACAATTTCTTATGTGTTTTATTTTACTCCTATTGAGTACTCCTGTAGTCTCAGTGAATTTGATGAGCTTAATAAATTAGTTTCTTGCTTTAGACTTATTTATAAACCAGCAGTTATGTTGTCTCAAAAGGTGAAAGTCTGTACATGGATATACTTTTCAGGCACCCTTAAATGTCATCCTGGGACCAGGGTGCTGGTTTCATTAAAGACTTCTGGAATGTGATGAAGTCCATAGGTGTTCACGAGCGGTCAGATCTGCAGCTTGCCTTGCAGTTGGGGCATCTTTAGCCATTGCTTCAATAGATCAGTCATCCATCTGAGGCAGAGATTTGTCACTAGTCTTGACTATGAGAACAAAGATCTTATTTTAGTAGCAATATTAAAATTAAAAGGTGACACATTCATGGTATTGTTCCATAATTCTTCCCAGAGGCAGTGGCTGCACAGTGTGATGCAAGTTAATAAAGTTATCCATCATGTGATGCCTTGCTGGGAACAACTTATCTGTTAACAGTGTATGAAACAACTCCATGGCTCTTGCTTCAGCAGTAAGGGCACAGCAGAAGGGCTGTACACATGCCTGGGTTTTAACAAATACTTGTGTATTGATCTGGAATTAAACTATTGGTTTGAGTGGGAACAGGAAAAACTTCTGGCCAGAACAGGCCATCTGATTTTTCATGTGAAAGCAGATGAACTGGACTTGATAGTCTTAAAGGTCTCTTCCAACTGAAATGATCTTGTTAGCTTCATTTGCCATCTCCTCCTCCTCCAGGCATCCAGCCTAAAGAATGAAGGACAAACACACCTTCTGCCTTGTGACAAGCACATCATGAGCTCAGAGATAATTCCTAGGCAGTAGTTAGAGGAACTGATAAAGCACTTGAATCTTAAGAGCATACCAAAGCATCTCGGTCTAGCACTCAACACAAGAGTTGTCCTGGTACCATAAATCTTGTGCTACCCTGCCTGAGAAGTGGAGATCTGAGCAAACAGTAAGGATTCCCAGGTGGGATCATTTAACTGCTGAGGGGGCATAAAGACCTTTTTAAAGGAGGCTGCTTAATCAAATAGCTTCTCAATTTATGTCTGGTCCTAACCAACCTAGTCTAGTTTTGTTACTGCCTTCTTAAAAGGATGCTTGTCGATAGAGGCTCCTGTGGGCTGGGTCACTTTGCTCATTCCGCTATGGACATTTATAGGTCTGTCCGTCTCTGTTTGATTAATGATGAGAAACCTTCCCTTTTCTGCTATTTTAACCGGTGTGACAGACCCAGGTGCATTGCCTCGACCGAAATGATCCTGTAGTTCTTTAACACCATCACTGACCAAGTGACATCGGGAAGGTTGGAGGAGGTTCACTGGATGAGTGATAAACGTCTGTGGCAACCAAACCTTTCTTTCATAAAGAATCCCGGCCACCAGCGTGTAAATCAACAGGGAACCAAGTGACAACGTTTCGGAGGAAACCTGCGAACTCCCACAACGGGATAAGGGTGGATAAATTCAGGGTTTATTATTTATTTTATTAACCGAATCGTTAGGCGCTAGTTTCTATGGAAACAAAGGGCTCTTAAATATTATATTTCAAATTATTTATTTCGTCCCCACCTGGGCGCCGGACGAGAGGGAGGAGCGGGCCCAGGGGTAGCGCAAGGGTCGATCCCGCCCGGGCTTTGGGCGGGCCCCAGCAGCAGACCCCGGCCCCCGGCGGGAGGAGGAAGCGGCGGCTGCTCCCGCCCTGGCTCCTCCCACTGCCGCCGCCTCCTCCTCCTCCTTCTCCTCCTCCTCCTCCTTCTCCTTTTTCTCCTCTTCGCGGCGGCGGCGGCGGCTCGTTCGGCCCCGGGTCTGGCTCCGGCTCCTCTTCGGCGGCTCCGCGGAAGACGGTAAGGGCGAAGCGAAGCGTTGGGCCGGGCTGGGCCGCTGCTCCGTGTGCGGGGGCTGAACGCGGGCATCTCCAGACACCCTCCCCCTCGCCGGTTGGGGGCGGCTCGGGCAGGACCCTCCGGGGCGAGTTGGGGGCTCGGCCCGGCTCATAGGGGTTGGGGACAAGGAGGGTGTCCAGCTGAGAACAGTGTTTCTGCCTGTGTGGAAGAGGGTTCCCCAAACGGGGCCGAGCCTGCTCCGTTCCCCAGCCGTGAGTGCGGGCGGGGCGGTTCGGCTGCTCCAGGATCGGTGGCTGATGCCAGGGGAGAGGTAGTGGCCCAGGGGAGCCCGCTTCCCGTGGAACCTCCACCCCGAAATGGCCCATCGAGGGGTCGGGGAAACACGCACATGGCCCTTGACTGCCCCCGAGGCTGTCCCACATCTGTCACACACTAGTACCGCCGGTTCCTTCCACAGAGCCGGTCTGACCCAAAGAAACTTCAGATGGGAGACAGGAAAATAATTCAAAAGGTGATTTGCACAAGCGGTGGGGTTTTTATCCCTCCTTTCCTCACTCCGAGTACCTCTTTCACTTATCTGAGAAGGCAGTGGAATCGTTTGTCTCTTAGGGTCTGATACGTGTGTGTACGTGTGGCTATACAGACGTGCCTGTTTCACACTCGTGTTAGGTACATCTCACACATGCGTGTCTCACGCACAGATACGTATCTCGTGTTGTGTGTGTGTGTCTCACACGCATATGAGATATGGAAATATGTATGAGATGAGGACCTGGACTAGCTGGAGAGGTGGGCCTATGTGAACCTCATGAGGTTCAGCAAGACCAAGTGCTGTGTCCTGCAGCTGGGTCAGAACAATCCTCACTGTTAGGCTGAGGGAGGAGGTGACAGAAAGCAGCTGTGAGAAAAAGCACATGGGGGTGCTGGTGGATGAGAAGCTGGATGTGAGACAGTGTGTGCTTGCAGCCCAGAAGGCCAACTGTATCAAAAACAGTATGGCCAGCAGGTCGAGAGAGGTGGTTCTGCTCCTGTACTCTCTCCTGGTGAGGCCTTACCTGGAGTCCTATAGTCAGCTCTAGAGCCCTCAATACAGGAAAGACATGGAGCTGATAGAGTGGGGTCCAGAGTAGGCCAGAAAAATGATCAGGAGGCTGGAACACCTCTCCTATGAGGAAAGGCTGAGTGAGCTGGGGTTATTCAGCCTGGAGAAGAGAAGGCTCCAGGGGGATCTGATAGCGACCTTGCAGTTCCTGAAGGGAACCTGTGAGAAGGCTGGAGAGGGACTGTTTACAAAGGCCTGTAGTGACAGGACGAGGGGCAGTGGTTTCACATTACAGAAAGGTAGATTTAGATTGGATGTTAGGAAGAGGCTTTTAAACAGGAGAGTGGTTGAACACTGGAACATGTTCAGGGAGGTGGTTGAGGTCCCATCCCTAGAGATACACAAGATGAGGCTTGACAAGGCTCTGAACAACCTAATCTAGTTGGGGGTGTCCCTGCTCACTGCAGTGGAGTTGGAGTTAAATGACCTTTGGAGGTCCCTTCCAATCTGGGCCATTCTAGGATATATTGCATGTATCCACACATGTATCTTAATCACACGAGACATCTCACAGGCACATGTCTCTCAGGTGCACACATATGTGTGTATATATGGCAGCTCATGGGGCAGAGAAGAAGGTTAAAACTTTTAAAGACCCTTTGATCAGAACATTAGGGATTGGAAGGGACCTTGAAAGATCATCCAGTACAATCCCCCTGACACAGCAGAATCACCTTGGTCTTGGGACCAAGTCGCACAGGAACATATCCAGTTGGCTTTTAAACATCTCCAGAGAAGGAGATTTGACAACACCCCTGGGCAACCTGTTCCAATCCTCTGTCACCTTCACTGGGAAGAAGTTCCTTCTCATACTGATATGAAACCTCCTGTGTTCCAGCTTATACCCATTGCCCCTCGTCCTCACTAGATGACATTGAGAAGAGCCTGGCTTCATCCTCCTGACACCTACCCTTCCCATATTTATAAATATTTATGAGGTCACTCCTCAGTCTCCTGTTCCTCAAGGTAAAGACACCCAGCTCCCTCAGCCTCTCCTCATATGGGAGGTGTTGTACTTCATCATCATAGCTCTGTGCTGGACTCTGTCCAGCAGCTCTGTGCCCGTGAACTAAGGGGCTCAAAATTGGACACAATACTACAGATGTGGTCTCACCAGGGCAGAGCAGAGGGGGAGAAGAACCTCTCTTGCTTTGCTAACCACGCCCTTTCTGATCCACCCCAGGATGCTCTTGGCCACAAGGGCACACTGTTGGTTCCTGGTCATTGTGCTGTCTACTAGGACCCCCAGGTCCCTTTCTCTAACACTGCTCTCTGGGGTTGTTCCTGCTCAGATTAACCTTGTTATCCTTCATTAAATTTTTCTCTGCCCAGCTCTCCAGCCTGTCCAGGTCCCGCTGAATGGCAGCACAGCCTGCTAGGGTGTTGGCCACTCCTCCCAGCTTGGTGTCATCAGCAAAATTGCTGACAGTGCACTCTAATCCCTCCTCAAGTCATTAATGAATAGATTGAGTAGGACTGGTCCCAGTACTGACCCTTGAGGGACTCCACTAGATACAGGCCTCCAACTAGTCTCTGTCCCATTGTCCACTACTGTCTGACTTCTATCCTGCAGCCAGTTCACGATCCACCTCTCTACCCAATCATCTAGTCCACACTGCCTCAGTTTGGCTGTGAGGATGCTGTGTGAGACTGTGTCAAATGCTTTAGTCAAGTCAAGACAGACCACATCCACCGCTCTGCCATCATCTATTCACCTGGTTACGCCCTCATAAAAGGCTCTCAGGTTGGTCAAGCATGACTTCCCTTTGTTGAAGCCATGCTGACTGTCCCTTTCAGCCCTCCTGTCCTTGATGTGCCTGGAGACAGCCTCTAGGACAAATTGTTCCATCACCTTTCCTGGGATGGAGGTGAGGCTGACCAGTTTATAGTTACCTGGGTCCTCCTTGTTACCCTTTTTGAAGGTTACAGTGACATTTGCTATCCTCCAGTCCCCAGGCACCTCTCCTGATTCCCATGACTTAGCAAAGATGCTGGAGAGTGGCCTAACAATGACTTCTGCCATCTCCCTTAGCACTCATGGGTGCATTCTGTCTGGGCCCACGTGTTTATGTACATCCAGTTTGCTCAACTTATCCCTAACCCAGTCCTCATCAACCAAGGCAGGCTCCTCTCTTGTTTCCACTGTCTCTGGGGCTGGGGCTCAACTTCCTCTGGGGTTTGATTTCAGAACAGCCCCCAGAAGTATAGACAGAGCATTTCTGTGTTGATCCTCACTTGTATGTAAAGCCTCCAGTTCCTGTGCTTATGTGCCTGAGGATAAACCATCTCCTTTTTGCTTAATGTGAGGGTGCAGTTGTGTTTTGTAAGCAGCAAGGCAATTTTTACCTTTTTTCAGCACTTGGCCCTATGACTGCCACTGGATTGTTGTGTAGTTTTGCAGAAGCCACTTCAGGTCACCCTCCTTTGTTCTGTGAAGCACGTCTAGAATTTGATTCTAGGTCACGTTTATCGTTCTTGGGTGCTGTAAGAGCAGCTTGTCCTTGCCTGGCTGGCCTTGGTGTACAGGAGGTGCAGCAGGGTGTTTTGGGTCTGATGTTGAGTGTCCTACTTAGTCGAAGTGTTTGAGAGCTCTAAAGGGGTCAGTGTAATCCACACCACACATGCGCTCAACTGACCTAGAATTAATGAGATAAAACCCTTTTAAGTACTTTCTGGAGTTAAAGGTGGCTCGTGGTTTTTCTTGTCTTTGACCAACATAATGAGCTGCTTTCTTGAGGTGTGCAGCTGTCAGGGCCCCTGTTTTCTGTGGGTTAGTAGGTAGCCTAAGTTGTGCAAAGTCCTGAGTTTTTCCTGCAGTGGGTTTCCAGCTCTGTGAGCAGGAGGTATCGGGGAGGTGGAGTGTAAGTGCAGGTATACCAGGAATGTGGTACTTGGTGTGATTTACTGCTTAGATGGAACCGATAGCTTATTCCACAGAAGGCCCAGACTGCCCTTGTGTCCATGTTAAGAAAACGATACCACAAGCTTAAATTTAAGTGAGGAATGGTGTTTTCTAGATTCCCATGGAGGTATTTGCTGTCCCTTTGCCAGACTGGTTTTTTACATGTCCTGCTGTAACATGTGGTCATGTGCACCTTGCTTCCCTGCTCCTCCTAGGCTTGTGGTGCTCATGTTGGAGACATCAGGTCACAGTGTTGATGGAGGGACTTTATGGATGCAGTCTTCCAGTGGTTTTATGTTAAACGCTCACATTGTGCACCAAAATCTGGAGAGCCAGTGTCAACCTATTGAGGCAAAACTGAGGTAACTTATAGGACGTAGCCTTGCAGATATGTCCTTGTTACTTGGAGCTGCAGAGCACGTTTGAGTTACTACGAGGAAGGTCTGTGTTTCCTGGTCATGATATCATTGTACTGGAAATCTGTGCAGTGAAATATCACAAGAGACATCATTCATGAATTGGTGTGGAATGCCAAGTAAATGAAGGCTCCTGTTTGCAGCCTGACTGGTGCAAAAGGGTGTAGCTTTGAACTGTGGGTAAGGAACGTTCTCTGGTCTCTTCTTGTGGCTCACACTGGGTTTTGCTTTCGACTGCTGGATTACAGCTCCGTTCCACAAGGCCTTAAGCAGAGGTGCTGATTAGCCAGGAATTAATAATTTTAAATTAAACTGAAGGATAAGTACGTGTCAGTCACAAAGTGGTTTTACGTGTCAGTCACAAAGTGGTTTTACGTGTCAGTCACAGAGCGGTTTTATTTCAAGGAAGTTTTGCTTTAGCAGGGCAAGTTCTGAAATGTTAGAGGAACCCGTTTGTGAAGTCTGTAGGGTTGGAGACCTGTAGAGGTTTAAAAAGAAAGAAGAAGAGGCTTGAACTGTCTTAAGTGAAGGGTACAACAGCCTCTTGGAAACTGCATTTTAAGGAGGAGGAAAAGCTTGCCAAACGAGGCTGCAGACCTGGCTGTGAGAATAAGATACTGTGTGTTACTGGAAAACCTGTAAGGAATGAAGGCGAGGAATTGATCACTGGAGAGCAGAAACTGCAGGGGTAGTATGTGAATTGCCAAAGAAATTTAAGATGAAGAGAAGGGGGGAAAAATTCAGGAGACCTTGGCTCAGGCTTGTAGTTGAAAAATATGCCTAAAAGATTCCAAAAGTAGCAATTGTAACACATTTTCAGTAGATATGAGGATTTGAACGTGGGAAAAAGAGGAAAAACCAGTCAGAATAATTGTCTCTTGCCTGCTTCCATGTTTTAATGCAGCCAAACAAATGAAGCAAAGGGTCTCTCTCTGCTTTGGTAGTTTGAAAGGGTTGGCACAGAAAATGGTTAGTAAAGAGGGTTGGTGGTTATCTGTCAAGTTGAATGTAGCAGTTGTGATAGCAAAGAAGCTTGTATTTATTTTGAAAGGAAAGGAGAATGAAATTGTCACACATTTTACCCTGATCTCAATGGTAATCAAGGATTTAGAACAACTTTGGAATGGAAAAAGTAATTAAATACACGATAAGTGGAAAACAGGATAAAACGCATCATGGATTTGCCACAATTAGGTCATGGAAGACTAAAATTGTGTTGTTACTGTTTAAATACTGAGTGCCCTAGACAAAGGGAGCAGAAGGCTTTAGTATGGTGGGTGCCACACTAAAAATGACTAAATTGGAATTACGGGGTTTGAAGGAAAAATTGTGACTGTATCTGTGTGAATAAAGGAATTGCTGCTCCTGATGAGCCTTAGTGGAGGGCTGGTCTTTTTACTTCGCCCTCCTGGCTCAGATAACTCCATGCAAGGGATGATTGTTGATGAGGCAAAGTTGGAAACTGGAGTCAGCACTAAGCACAGGGCTGGATTGTTACACAGGAAGAACTCGATGTCTGTGATGACTGAAGCAGTAGGAATTGGAGGAAGTCAAATAGCTCTAAAAACAGAGTTATCTACTGACTGATTGTTAGCAGCACTGTCTGCTATCAGCTGGAAGGTTATCTCTTATATCAGGCCTGGAGGAAAAGGCCTGAATGCCATAGTTGAGCAGAGATGACCATTTGATGATGATGAGCATTACATGAAAGCAAACGTGACTCCTCAGTGAGAGCTCTTCAGCGCAGACAGGTAAATTATTATAGGAGGCATTAAGGAGACCTCATGTCAAATACTGTATGAAGTTCTCTTCTGTTGGGTACAGACACCATGTGCAGGGCCATCCACCCTACAAAGACAATGGGATATAAACAGTCTGAAGTTAGACAGAAACCAAAACTTATATTTGGGGCCTATGTTGTCCAGTTGCTTGATGGTGAATGGAATTCATAATGAGTGAAATACCCCAGATAGGTCCTTCATAGCTGCTGCTTTTCCTTTGCTTTTTAGTGCACAATGGAGTAGAATCCAGCATTGCTCATAAAATATTAAAGTTAACCACAAATTAATGTGTGTGGCGCTGAAAGGACATAAGTGGACATGCAGGCTGAAGGTCAGGGTGGCCAGCTTGCACCCATAAATAAAAGGATTATGCTCCCCTGTTGAGTGTGTGCTCGTACCTATCATCTGACTGATCTCTCTGTTCTGAGGAGTGCACCGTGGCACTCTTGAATCTTTTTAGATCACAGAAATGTTTAGGTTGGAAAAGATCGTGTCAAATATTAGTCAAACCTAACTGTCCCAAGCCCTCGCTAAACCATATCCTTAAGCTCCAGATCTACATGACTGAGACACATCCAGGGATGGTGATGCAACCCCCTCCCTGGGCAGCCTGTTCCAAGGCCTGATGACCCTTTCTGTGAGGTTGTTTCTTCTTGTTAATGAAGAACAGGTGGTAGAGGAGCTGATGAAGAGAGGTGATACTCAGGACCTTGTCTTCATGGACAAGGAGGGGCTGGTGGGGAATGTGAAACTCAGAAATGTGAAACTGCAGTGATAATGAGATGGTGGTGTTTATGCTCTTTAGGGCTGTGAGGAGGGTACTCAGCAAGTCTGCTACCCTGGACTTCAGGAGAGCAGACTTTGGCCTCTTCAGGGATCTACTTGGAAGAGTGCATAGAGTCTTGGAGGTACAGGGTGCCCAAGAAAGCTGGTTAACATTCAAAGAGCACATCCTCCAAGCTCAAGAGCACTGCATGCCTACAAAAAAAAAAGTCAGGCAAAAACACCAGGAGGCCTGCATGTTCAGAAGCAAGGAACTTCTGGACAGACTGAAACAAAAGAAGGAAGCCTACAGAGGGAGGAAGTGAGGACAGGTGGTTTGGGAGGAGGACAGAGAAATTGTCTGTGCAGCCAGGAGCAGAGTTGGAGAACCCAAAGCCCAGATCAAGCTAAATGTAAACATTAAAGGAACAAGAGGAGCTTTTATAGGTGCATCAGTGAGGAAAAAGAAAAACATGGAAAACATGGTCCCTCTCTGGAAGGAAATGAGTGACCTGGTAAGCCAGGATATGGAGGAGGCTGAGGTGTAAACAACTTTTTTCTTTAGTTTTTGTTGGTGAAAATTTAAACCATGCCATCTGAGTCATGGAGGTTCATGGGACTCTATGGGAAACACCCAAGGGTTCTGAGGGAACTGGTGGGTATAGCTGCTAGGTCATTACCATTCATATTTGAGAAACCCTGGCAGTCCAGCCAAGTTCTCACCAACTGAAAAAAGGGGAAAAGAGATGAACCAGGGGGCCACAGGCCAGACAGTCTCACTTGTTTTCCTGGCAGAATCATGGAGCAGATCCTCCTGGAAACTGCTGAGGCACAGGGAAAATAAGGAGGTGATGGGTGACAGCAAGCATGGCTTTGCTAAAGGCAGGTAATGCCTGACAACCTGGTGGCCTTCTACAGTAGGATTACAACATTGGTGGATAAGGGGAGAGCAGCTGATGTCATCTACCTGGACTTGTGTAGGGCAAATTACATGCTGTCCTACGTAACATCCTTATCTTTAAAATAGAGAGATTTGACAGATAGAACACTTAGTGGGTATGGAATTGGCTGGATGGTTCCACTCAGAGTTTGATCAATAACTAGATGACCAAGTAGACATCAGTTACAAGTGGTCTTCCTCAGACGTCTGTTTTGGGTCTGGTGCTGTTTAACATCTTTGGTGAAATGGACAGTGGCAGTGAGTGCACCCTTAGCAAGTTTGCAGATGACGCCAAGCTCTGTGGTGTGGTTGAGAAGCTGGAGAAACCTTGAGAGGCTTGAGAACTGGGCCATGCATGAGGTTCAACAAATCCAAGTGCAGGATCCTATGTCTGGATTGGGGTAATCCCAAGCACAAGTACTGGGAAGTGAGTGGATTGAGAGTAGTCCCAAGGAGAAGGTTCGGGGGTGTTGATAGACAAGAAGCTCAACCTGAGCTGGCAGTGTGTGAGAGCAGCCGAGAAGACCAGCTGTATCAAAAGCAGTGTCACCAGCAGGTCAAGGGAGGTGATTCTCACCCTCTACACTGCTATTGTGAGAGCTCACATTGAGTACTGCATACAGTTCTGGAGTTCTCAGTATAAGAAGGACACAGAACAGCTGGAGGGAGTCCAAAGGAGGGAAACAGGGGTTGTCAGAGGGCTGAAGCACCTCTCCTGAGGGGACAGGCTGAAGGAATTAGGGCTGTTCAGCCTGGAGAAGAGAATGCGCTAAGGTGATTTTACAGCAGCCTTTCTATACTTGAAGGGACTACAGAAAAGCTGGGCTCTAGGGATAGGACAAGGGGGAATGGGTTTCAAGATAAGAGGGTAGATTTAGATTAGATCTTAAGAAGAAATTCCTCACTGTGAGGCACTGGAACAGGTTACCAAGACAAGTTGCAGATGCCCCCTCCCTGGAAGTGTTCAAGGCTGGGTTGGATGGGATTCTGGGCAACCTGGTATAGTGGGAAGTGTCCCTAGTGATGGCAAAGGGATTGGAACTAGATGATCTCGGGTCCCTTTCAACCTAACCCATTCTATGATTCAATGGCAATTAACTGTGTGTTTGTGGTAGACACTGTCAGACTGGGAAGCAGTGAAAGGAACTGGAGCAAGGAACAAGTGGTACAAGAGATGGAGGTTGTGTCTGGAACACACACAAAATATACAAAAGACAATATGTTGTTGAGAAAACAAGACTTTTGGAAAGGCTGTGAATGAATAAACTGGTGAACTGGGAAATGAAGAGTTGTCCAAATTCGGTTGGGAATCTCCTGTTTTATTCATTGCGGTGGCGTGACTGTGGGATCTCTATTAGCTGGCTAGGGTTGCACTGTTTAGAAAAGCACACTTGGAATGAAGAGAGGTTACAGCAGGGAAGGAACAAAGCAGAGTAAAAGGCAGGAGAACCTTTAAGATGCACGCAGTTAAAAATGACAAGGGGACTTGCATAGTTTCAAAAAAGAGCAAATTAAAAGAGAAGTGTGGGCAAAGGAATGGGGAAAGAAATCATAGAATCACAGAATCATTAGGGATTGGAAGGGACCTTGAAAGGTCATCTAGTCCAATCCCCCTGCAACAGCAGGATCACCTAGACCAAGTCACACAGGAACATATCCAGATGGGTTTTAAACATCTTCAGAGAAGGAGACTCCACAACCCCCCTGGGCAGCCTGTTCCAGTGCTCTGTCACCCTCACTGGGAACAAGTTCCTTCTCATACTGATGTGGAACCTCTTATGTTCCAGCTTGCAACAATTGCCCCTTGTCCTATCACTAGATGACACTGAGAAGAGCCTGGCTCCATCCTCCTGACACCCACCCTTCACATATTTATAAACATTAATGAGGTCACCCCTCAGTCTCCTTCAAACTAAAGACACTTCGCTCCCTCAGCCTCTCCTCATAAGGGAGGTGCTTCACCTCCATCATCCTCGTTGCCCTACGCTGGACTCCCTTTAGCAGCTCCACACCCCTCTTGAACTGAGGAGTCCAGAACTGGACACAATACTCCAGATATGGTCTCACTAATGCAGAGTAGAGGGGGAGAAGAACCTCTCTTGATCTGCTAACCACCCCCCTGCTGATCCACCCCAGGATGCCCTTGGCCCTCTTGGCCACAAGAGCACATTGCTGGCTCCCAGCCATCCTGCTGTCCACCAGGATCCTCAGGTCCCTTTCTCCTAAACTACTCTCCAACAGGACAGTCCCCAGCCTATACTGGTACCTGGGGTTGTTCTTGCCCAGATGAAAGACTCTAAACTTAACCTTGTTATACTTCATTACATTTCTCTCTGCCCAGCTCTCCAGCCTGTCCAGGTCCTGCTGAATGGCAGCACAGTCTGCAGGGGTGTCGGTGACACCACCCAGCTTGGTGTCATCAGCAAATTTGCTGACAGTGCACCCTAATCCCTCATCAAGTCATCAATGGATAGATTGAGCAGGACTGGTCCCAGCACTGATCCCTGGGCACTCCACTAGATACAGGCCTCCAACTAGACTCTGTCCACTACCCTCTGACTTCTACCCTGCAGCCAGTTCATGATCCACCTCACTACCCTGTAATCTAGACAACACTGCCTCAGTTTGGCTGTGAGGATGCTGTGAGAGACTGTGTCAGGTGCCTTAGTCAAGTCAAGATGGGCCACTGCTCTGACATCATCTATCTGCCTGGTTATCCCCTCATAAAAGCCTATCAGTTGGGTTAAGAACAACTTTCTCTTTGGTGAAGCCATGCTGACTGTCCCCAATAACCCTCCTGCCTGGAGACAGCCTCTAGGACAAATTGTTCCATCACATTTGCTGGAACGGAGGTGAGGCTGACCAGTCTATAGTTACCTGGGCCCTCCTTTCCCTTTTTGAAGATTGGAGTGACATTTGCTATCCTCCAGTTCCTAGGCACCTCTCCTGATCCCCAGGACTTAGCAAAGATGCTGGCGAGTGGCCTAGCAATCACTTCTGCCGTCTCCTTTAGTACACGCGGGTGCATCCCATCTGGTCCCATGGATTTGTGTACATCCAGTTTGCTCAACTTATCCCTAACCCAGCCCTCATTAACTAAGGGAGGCTCCTCTCTTGCTTCCACTTCCTCTGAAGCCTCAGCAGTCTGGGGCTTGATATCAAGACAGCCCCCAGAAGTACAGACGGAGCAAAGAAGGTGTTCAGTATCTGCTTTCTCTGTATCCTCTGTCTCCAGGGCACCCACCTCATTCAGCAGGAGGCCTACGTTGCCTCTAGTTTTAGATTGACCTGCAATGTATTTGAAGAAGCCCTTTTTGTTGCCCTTGATGTTTTTAAGCAGCCTTTGAGTGGTTTAACTTTCACGTTTTCCACATGGTGGCTTTTTCTGTGCAAGCAGGAGCTGAGGGAGTGTTCTGTTGTGAAAGAAGCAATGCTAAGAGTCTTTCTGTACACAGAATTAGAGGAAATTTATGTTGAGTAACTACCTAAATTCATGAGGAGATCTGGACCTTTAGGTTCATAGTGACTCTTGTGTGTTGTCTCTTTTTTTTTTTATGAATTAATCTGTGTTACCATTTGGATGTCAGAGGGCTACTAGAAATGGTTTCTTTTGTAAATATGCATCTTAAACCTAGGCTAGAGCAGAATCAAATAATTGTTGGGTTGGGCATTTTTGAGATGGTGATGATACTACTAATTTGATTTGTACTTTATATATGTATAAACTAGTGGTGCTATGATCTATTTGACTGCTGTTTTGCCTTCTGTACATGTCTAGTGGATGCTTAACAAAAAATGTTAATTTTATTATTAGAATAAATTAAGAACATCTTGTCATCTCCCATGCATGGGAGACTCCACACTACATTTAGAAAAAATTCAAATTTAACATCTGCAAATGAGTCATGTCAGTACAAGTAGTTAAAAAGTGATTAATTTCACTTCCATGTTGTATTCAATTATCTGTGGTAGTTTGTGTTTGTGAGCTGAGATATTGCTACCGAGTTCTCACAGTTTTGGATGTTGAACAGTAACTGCAGTGAGCAATGATCCTGAGTAAAAGTGTTAGTCAGCAAAAGGAGAGAGAAACTAGCTGTAATGAAGCACTGAATATAGGGAAGTATGTTGTAGGTGCTTGACTTGAGAAAGAAAATGTTGTTTTCCTTTGATTTTGTTGTAGTAGTTTGAGGTGTTTGTTTGTGAATGTAATACATTTATTTAGGAAAAAGAAGCTTAAAAAAATTTCCTGAAGGTGTGTTTATTATAGCAAGTTTGTGCTATCACAGAAATAGAGTTTCTATTTTAGGATTGAGATCTTTTTCTTTTTCCTGTTTAATTGAAAGATGATCAGTGTCATTTCTCTTTTCCTTCCCTCTCTATCCCCCTTAAAACAAAACAAAGCCTACAGTCCTTAAACAAAAGTGTCTTTGTTTTCACACTTGTTTTATGATATGGCTTAAATCCTTTGGGAAGTGCTTTCCTCTCACAGGAAGAGTTAAAAAAAACAACCCAAAAACTTCCTAAAGCCAACCAGCAAGCCTGCTACCAGTGTTTTGCTATCTGAATGGTAGCAGATTGAGGTTTTCAGCCTAGAGAATGAGAAGTACAATTGCAGAAGTGCATGCATATAGATGTGTTTTTCATGCAGCAAGTGAGTGCGGAGAAACTGAGACCAAGACGTCACCTCATTTATGTGTAGAAATATGTGAAGGGTGTCAGGAGGATAGAGCCAGGCTCTTCTCAGTGCCTTCTAATGATAGGACAAAGGGCAGTGGGTGTCAGCTGGAACATAGAAGGTTCCACATCAATATAAGGAGGAACTTCTTCACAGTGAGAGTGTCTGAGCACTAGAACAGGTTGCTCAGGGTGTTTGTGGAGTCTCCTTCTCTGGAGACATTTAAAACCCACCTGCATATGTTCACGTGTGACTGGATCTAGAGAATCCTGCTGTGTCAGGGGGATTGGACTAGATGATCCTTTGAGATCATTAATGAGCTCATCCCTCAGTCTCCTCTTCTCCAAGCTGAAGACACCTAGCTCCCTCAGCCTTTCCTCATAACAGAGATGACCTATTTCCTTAATCCTTGTTGCTCTACGCTGGACTCCCTTTAGCAGCTCCACATCCCTTTTGAACTGAGCGGCCCAGAACTGGACAATACTCCAGATGTGGTCTCACTAGTGCACAGTAGATGGGGAGAAGGACCTCTCTCAATCTGCTAACTACCCCTCTTCTGATCCACCCCAGGATGCCCTTGGCCCTCTTGGTCACAAGGGCACATTGCTGGCTCCCAGCCATCCTGCTGTCCACCAGGATCCCCGGGTCCCTTTCTCCTACAGTGCTCTCCAACAGGACAGTTCCCAACCTATACTGGTACCTGGAGTTGTTCTTGCCCAGATGCAAGGCTCTAAACTTAACCTTGTTATACCTCATTACATTTCTCTCTGCCCAGCTCTCCAGCCTGTCCAGGTCCTGCTGAATGACAGCACAGCCTGGTAGGGTGTTGGCCACTCCTCCCAGCTTGGTGTCATCAGCAAACTTCCTGACAGTGCACCCTGATGCCTCATCAGGTCATTAATGAATAGATTGAATAGGACTGGTTTCAGCACTGACCTTTCGGCGACTCCACAGGCCTCCAACTAGACTCTGTCCCATTGTCCACTACTGTCTGACTTCTATCCTGCAGCCAGTTCATGATCCACCTCACTACCCAATCATCTAGTCCACACTGCCTCAATTTGGCTGTGAGGATGCTGTGTGAGACTGTGTCAAATGCTTTAGTCAAGTCAAGACAGACCACATCCATTGCTCTGCCGTCATGTATTCACCTGGTTATGCCCTCATAAAAGGCTCTCAGGTTGGTCAAGCATGACTTCCCTTTGTTGAAGCCATGCTGACTGTCCCTAACAGCTCTCCTGTCCTTGATGTGCCTGGAGACACAATTGTTCCATCACCTTTGCTGGGATGGAGGTGAGGCTGACCAGTCTATAGTTACCTGGGTCCTCCTTGTTACCCTTTTTGAAGGTTACAGTGACATTTGCTATCCTCCAGTCCCCAGGCACCTCTCCTGATTCCCATGACTTGGCAAAGATGCTGGAGAGTGGCCTAGCATGACTTCTGCCTTAGCACTCCCTTAGCACTCGTGGGTGCATCCTGTCGGGGCCCATGCATTTATGTACATCCAATTTGCTCAACTTATCCCTAACCCAGTCCTCATCAACCAAGGGAAACATCTCTCTTGTCTCCACTATCTCTGGAGCCTCATCAGTCTGGGGTTTGATACCAGGTCAGCCCCCAAAAGTGTAGACAGGAGCAAAGAAGGTGTTAAGTATTTCTGCTTTCTCTGTACCCTCTGTCTCCAAGGCACTGACCTCAGTCAGATGATGGACTGAAACAGCAGTACTGGAATGGCCTAGAGGACATCTTTTGTCAGAATTGCAGTATGGAGGTTGGACTAGATGATGTCAAGGCTTCTCTTCCAACCTCTACTATTGTGTGGTTCTGTAATTGTATGGAGAATTTGGAGTGTGGTATACTCCTCAGGATCCAGTCATCTCACATAGCATCTTATTTCATCTCAGGCAGCTCTTGGACTTTGCCAGACAGTCTTCATCATGTCCTGCAGTGCTGCTGTCTCTGTCCCAGAAGTGTGGGACAGAGGTATGTGCATTTACAATTGCAAGCCCATGGATGTTCACCTTTATATTAAAAATATTTTTCGGTGTTGTTTGTGAATACTAGGCCAGACAGTTATAGGCTTTGGGGATATAGAAGCTGAATTAACTTATGCTTCGCTGACTAAGCTGCACTGTTTTCATTAGTTGGCCTAAAGCAGAAGAGGCAAAAGCTGTAGGGAGAGGCCCCATCCCCTAGCTGTGTTGGGTTTAATAAGAGATAGGATTTCTCCTCCTAAACTCTGAGAACTGCTCTGAAGGTATCAGATGATGCTGTTAAGTAGTTGCAATCAACTGATTTGATTTCCAGGTTACTTCTGGATGACTGTTACTGAGGGGACTTTTTACAGGGTGCCCTGCCTCAATAGGAAATTCCAGGAGCTGTTAGAGCTGAGGTGGTACAAGGAGGAGGTATGGTCAGCTAAAGGCTCAGATCGGAAAAGCCCTGGAAGCGTTAGCATCTACTAACTGTGCTGGTTATTTGTTGGGACAGGCAGTTTGTCTTACAGCAGCTATGATGCTCGTCCTGTGTAATGCAGAGTTGGCTGTTGTGAGGTTCCAGTCTTTCTGCTATGTCTTTCCCATGCCTAGAACTTCCACTAATTTAGAGTTGAATTTCTAATGAGAAACAAAACCTGTTCCTTAATCGGCATGATTTGCTTTCATGGAATACTTTATTCAACTTAGATGGCTTTCACAATTTGCACCAGTATTTGAAAATGAAGTTGGCACTTGTTGATGCTGAACCAGCCTGAGGAGTGCTGGCAGTCCCTGGGAAGTTCTCCTTCAGTGAAGTGTCATTTACTGAGCTGAAAGAAGCAATAAAATAGTTCTGCAATTTGTCCTTTTTCCATTACAGTTCTGGAGTTGCAGCAGTGGATTTACCATTAATACCTTTCTTGTCTTTTCAAGCAATACATAGACCACTCAACTCTTAAAATCCACTAGAATAACTGACATGTTGGAGACTATCTCCTCTTGTTGTACTGTAGAAGGCTCATGTGGGTAGGTTTTCCTTCCCCTGTGTTTGAGGCTGTCTTGCAGGGTTTCAGAGAGCTGCACAGGGACTCTGGGCTGGGATTTTTCCTAGTCAGCACTGGAGCTTCCTTTTTCACACTCACAAAGGTTGTGGTCTTTTACAGTGAGATACACCTTGCTTCGGTTCAGTTTATCTCAAACAGCTCTTAAAATTATTATCCATGATCAGCTGGCTCATTGGCATGACAATTAATAAAACCATAAACAAGAATGAGAGAGAAACTCTGTGGTTGCCACCGTGTGAGCTTCCCTGGCACACCTAGTGAGTGTTTTCCAGGGATAGAGAAGAGAGAAGTTGGTAAGGACATGGGAGAGAGAATTAAAGTGTCAAGATTAGTTATGGCTCCTGCACTATGTACCTCTAAAAGTTCCTGAGGAAGAAACGAATGTGCCATGGAGTTGCTGTCCAGCATCTGTCTTTTTAATATAGTCGTGACTTTGATCACAGCTTCACAGCCTTTGACAGCTTAAAGTGCAGAAACATTTCCTTCTGCTGAGAAGTTGCAGAAGGTACCTGCTTAATTGTTCTCAGTTACACCAGGGGTTTTGTTTTAACCAGTTCTTTTCTGGCTTGGGATGTGTTCTTCACCCAAAGGGGTGTATTCTACTTGCATATGGCTTTTTCAGGTGGTTTTAAAGGCCATTTCAAAACAGATATAAATTATCTAGAGCTGTATAGTTGGTCTTCGGCTTGAATACAGATCAAATGTGAGGTGACATAAAATGAATATGTCTGGTTTATTATGGTGTCTGCTCATAAAATACAATTAGCTAGTCACAAGGGGAAATCTCAAGGGAGGAAGATTCAAATTAAGTGCAGCCTTACTGCCTCTGTTCTTGTCTTTCTGGTGTAATTCTTTTTTCTGGTTAGATTTTTTATTCTTTAACAATCTCCAGGACATGTATTTAAACCAACAATCAAGGTTCATTTTTGATGTCTGTAGTAGCTCTTTACCTTTATGCTAATGTATGTAGATGAACGGGTCAGGACATGACCTATATAATGAAAGTGTCTTTGCTCCTCTGTACATTTCAGGGTGTGGACATTTAAATTAAAAAAAGGGGGGAAAAAAGATGAGCCAGTGCCTGCTGCAGTAATCATAGCTGGAGTCCAACGGTTGTGAAAGGAGCATAGTAGTCAGAATAGCCACCAGCAGGTACTGCTTTTCATCCCTGCTGTAAAGGCAGCTCATGGAGCTACAACTTAGTTCAAGGGCTTCCAGAAGCTGGACCATGCAGGGCATAGTTAAGTTTTTGCATCATAGAGAAAAGCAGTGATCTCTTTACATCATGATTTATTAGTTGAATCACTAACCATGGGACCTGCAGTATTCCTCAACTTTCAGAAAACATTATGTACGTGTCTATAGATAATCTTGAGTCATCTTGGAGACAAAAGACTTTGAATCCTCCTTCCCATCCCTTGGGATTTTTGCCATTACATGATGGTGTCCACATGTGTGCACGCACAAGTAATATTCTTTGTTTAAAAATCCTGAATGTTTCTGTGGGGAGCTGATCCAATCTTTTAGATGAGCTTTCACTTTCTGCAGCTGGTTTGGACTGAAGCCGGGGAAACAGTTACAGTACATGGTCTGCATCCAAAGGAGGAGTGTTGCTCCTCTGAGGGCTGTTAGGTATGATAGGAACGTAGTGTGTAGGGCTTGGCTCAAACTCATGCTCTGCCCTGGGCTTTGGAGAGGTTGACCATGTGTCCTGAGCTTCCCCAGATCTTCTAAGGGGCACTGAAGAGGCCAGTGGACAAGGCACTGCGTGGTGGACACCTGGTGAACTGTATTCCCCAAGTCCCTCTTTCAGGTGTCTCTCCTAGAATACTCAGGTGCTTTTACTTTTTACTTACTGTCTGCCCTCCAAGTTGGGTTGTCTGTAAGCAGTTACCTACAAGAAGTTCTTGCTGGTGGTATAAGATAACTTGGCAACACGTATGAGAAAAGGGTTATATGGGGAAGAGGTTATTTTTGAGATTTTTGTCTTATCTGGACAGCTACCAAAAGCTGAAAAGTGCAAAATATGTGTAGGTTGAGTTTTTTTACTGAAATTTCACACTGCTTTTCAAAATAAATTCTTCTGCCTTTAAGTGGGTGAGTCCTTGCTCAAAAGTAGTGATTCCCAAATGTTCGGTTTTGAGCCAAGAATAAAATCTTTATGCAAGCTCTTTAGAGGCTGCCTTGGAGAAAGGATCAAGTCTTCTTTTAGAGACTTGATTCTCCTTACAGATCTTAATGATTTTGCTTTTCAAAGGGGGAAAAAAAACCTGCAAACAGCAGTGAAGATGCTCTCTTGTATTTTTGGCTTGCTTTTCCGCAGGATAAAGCTGTTTAGCATTTAATACAAGAGGCTGTTTAGAAGGCTAAGTTATATAATTACCACAGACTTTTAAATAACCGTTAGCATCAGTACTCGATTATCAGTAACATCTCATTGCAATAATATTCAGAAATATTATGTCTTATTATTCAGATCCAAAGTAACTGATCCTCTTCTCTTACTAAGCTGAAAATCAAGGATGTGGCTTCATGTGCAGCTATAGTCAGATCTTCTAAAGCAGTTAATTTGTTTTTCTTTTTGTTTATCCCTATTTGCATATCTTCATTACATAAAAGTCTTCAATTTGGAAGCAGAAGAGCAGTTTTATTTCTCCAAGTATCATGTAGCAGCAGCTCAGTAAATGCTGGTTTTTAGGAACTTGATGTGATGGTTTCCTCATAGCTCAAATCTGGCAGCTTATGTCCTACCTCTTTAAAATAATAATGAGCTCCATAAAATTCTTTGTGTACTCAGTAAGGTAATCCTGAAGTTTAATTTCAAACAAGAGCTATGCATATAGTGTGTGGAAACAAGTTCCCTCTGAATCTTTTGTTGCTTTGGTGTTTAACCTTTTGTGATGAAGTGGTTCAAGACTGAAATCAGTAGTTTCAGTCTCAGTGGAAAATGGAGACTTCTCCAAGCAGCTGCACTGGAAAGTCAATCCTTCTCTGTGGTTGTCCTTTTCAGCTGTTCTCTGTGCCAATCCTATAATCACAGGATTTAGAAACCCCTTCCCTTGCACGTTTTAATAGTGGCCCACAGTGGGTCTGTGACTCCTGAGTGGGTGATGTTCATTTAGGTCCCAGATGCAGAAGAATAGGTCCCAGTTAGCGACAGCAGGAATTCATAAAATCACAGAATTGTTTAAGTTGAAATAAAACCTTCTAGATGGAGTCCAACTATTAACCCAACTGTCCCTAGTCCACTGCTAAATCCTGTCCATAAGCTCCAGATCTACGCAACTTTAAAACACCTCCAGGGATAGGGATTCAACCACCTCCCTGGGCAGCCTGTTCCAAGGCCTAGTAATGAAGTTTTTCCTAACGACTAACCTGAATATCTGCTGATGCAGCTTGAGGCCATTTCCTCTTGTCTTGTCACTTGTTATTTGTAAGAAGAGACCAACTTCCACATCTCTATAACCTCCTTTCAGGCAGTTTTAGACAGCAACAAGATCTCACATAAGCCTCCTTTTCTTCAGACTAACCAGCCCCAGCATCCTTAGCCTCTCTTCACAAGACTTGATCTCTGACCCTTCACCAACTTTGTTGCCAGAAATTTCTGGCTATAGCATCTAATGCAACATCACTTCATGTTCTAGTATAAAATTATCAGAAAAGATTATGTGAGGCAAAACAAGATGGCACCTTCCTATTCTACTAGTCAGTCCCAGTGAAGAGCTACTGCCTTCTAAGATTACTTCATTGCTAGGGGAATTCCATCATGTTTGACGGATTCCTCCTCCCCTCTGCTGTTTGTGAAGATCTTTACCAAGTGCTCAGACTTCATCGGTTAATCCAGGAATTTACAGAAAGGTAACACAAAGTTCACAGAGCAGCAGAGTGGTAACAACTCTGTCAACTTGTTCAGTATGTTTGCAACAAGAGAGGATTTTTTTCTGTTTTCTTAAGGGTTTTTTAGTTACTATCAAGTCCATTCCAAGGAATGATGGGTTGAGTGTCCATGTCCACCTGGGTGTAATTCTGGGAGAATTACTAACAAGTTAATGCCAAAACTTTCTCAGAGAAGGATTGATCTGTTTATAAGTATTTTAAATACTATGTGTGTATGTAGGTGCATGCCCAGACTGTGCTACCTCTGTAGATAGAAGAATTAGTGTTGAGCTTCAGCCCTAATCCTGGGTTTCCCCGTACGGATTCCCTTTACAGCTTTACTCCTGTTTAGTTCTCTCTCTTAAAGTTCATGTTGTTGTTTGTATTTGCTTGAGAAAAAACAAGACCCTTACAGTAGTATTCTCAGTCTTGCAGTAAAATGAGTTGATTATGAAGGGAATAGAACACCTCCCTTATGAGGAGAGGCTGAGGGAGCTGGGTCTCTTGAGAAAAGGAGACTGAGGGGTGACCTCATTAATGTTTTTAAATATGGGAAGGGTGGGTTTCAGGAGGAGGAAGCCAGGCTGATAGTGTCATCTAGTGATAGGACAAGGGGCAATGGGTGTAAACTGGAACATATATGGATTCTTATGTTTCTTAATGAATTGTACTCTATTACAAAACCCTCCAGTTTTTGCCTTCCTTGGAGTGTGAGCTGACCTTTGAAATTTGTGAATTGTGAAAAACCATTTAATGACATTTTAATGATCTCACCTCTTGTACTTTTTATGATTCCATCAGTGTTTAAATGGGATCTGCACAGATTGAGCTGCATGAAAAATTTAATATGGACCAGGATAAAAGACTTAAGTTTTGTTCACCAATACATTCAGTTGATCAGGAAGTAGGTAAAATACTTTCCTTAAACAATTTCTTTAGTTTGTCCTCCAAGTTTTAGTATTTAGAGAGCTATTTAAATAATTCATTGTCATTAATTAAAAGAGTATCTCACATACAAGCTGGTTTAAGTACAACATGATTGTTTTGATCTTCTAAGAAACTTAAAGGAGATGCTTTTGAATTGTGTACTAATGCTAAATGGTGGCTTGTTGCTTACAGAAAACAAAAGTGGAAGTGTGTTTGTGGTGTGTGAATTTTTTGGTGAGGTATTCTATGCCTTAATTTAAACTTTTTTACTAGTCTCTTGAAAAACTGGGCATGATGCCTCAGTGAGACCTTGGAGGGTCACTGTGGAAAGCTAAAAAATCTGAAGTAAAACCTTCAGAGATTTCCAAACCTCTGAGCCAATAAGATTTTTGACAAGGAGATGGAGTTAATTTAGAGTTATAGTAGCACCCATTTTCTGTGGATTCTGCAAAGATACTGATCTGTGGTAAGACATGAAAGAAAATGTGTAGTGCCATCCTAAGTGTAGAGCTTTCCATTAGCATGTGTTTGAGACAAATTAATTTCTTTTCCATACAACTGAGGACTGATTGGTTGGTGGTTTGCTTTTTTAATGCCTTTTAAAGCAATAAGCCTTGAGTGCAGAATCGATTCTTAATCTGATGTGATTTGTGCGTATCTGTCTTTAAAATCTGTTTTAATAAAGTAGTGCAGCAAATTTGGGATTAGTGGCACACTGGTTAGCTTCACTGTGAAAGAGGCTGGGACAGAAAAATGGGGTAAATTCATGCTTTTTTTTTCCCCATTAGCTAGAGCAAAGATTGGCTGTATCACGCATTTCTTTTTAAATGGTGTCTGACCTCGTGGAAGTCGTGATCCAGCTGCAGGAGCAGAAATTTGGCAAAGAGAACAAGCACAGGGTTTGCAGAGATTTGTTATATTGGCAGTTGAATCATCTCAGCTCATGGGCTTTGCTTTTTACTGCTCACAAATTTTAGAAATAATGTTGATTTACTGCCAAGTGTCTGTTACACACGTCTGTTTGTATTTTAGTGCTCTTTACTGCTTTCAGTGCTTCTCTGTTTTACTCTGGATCCACTCTGACACATAGGGAGAACTGTTAGTACCAGCTTTAATTGGGCATCACTCATCAGTTTCTGATATGTGATGTAAAATGAGTTTTACATTTCAGTCATATGAAGTCTGAATTGTGAAAATTCTGCTCTTATTCTTGGCTTATTTGGTTAGGCTGTGTTAAATCCATTTGGTAAAATACTTGGGATTAATTTAGTTTCATTATTTTTAAAAATAATTTTCTTTTAGGATCAGATTTCTTTGAACTGGGTAGAGACGCACCTGCACTCATTTTAATCCCTGTGTAGTTTTTTTCATCAATTATCACAGCAGGCAAGAAGAAAATCAGATTGTAAAATGCTTTTGAAACTAAACGCAGTCAACCTTGGGGTTCAGGTTTTCTGTTTTAATCAAACATCATCTGTATTCATGTTACACAAGGCTAGGTAAGGGAGTGGCATGAAAAGTCCTCTTTTTTGCTATTTTCATTGTGAAATACCTGTTTTGAAGGGCTTTGGTGTACCACGAGTAGAATACATTAGCGTGGAGGAACGCTGTGGTATGTGCATACAGATTTTTATTTTTAAGCTGGAGAAAATCTAGGTCAAGAGATTTCGTTCTTATTAATAACTTAAGGCTTTATTCAACAAAAAAAAATATCCTCCATGGCTATTCTTCCTGACTGGGGAAGTTGCCCACTGCCCTCACACACTGATGGGAACATTTCCTTTTCCATCAGGGCATTAAGCAATTCACTGTTCAACTTGGTGTAGATGGCCCTGCTCTGGCAGGGGGATTGGACTAGATGATATTTCAAGGTTCCTTCCAACCCCTAATATTCTGTGATTTCCCCCATGTGGATTTGATCACCACCAGAAAAGCTCACAGGGACCACATGCAGGGCTGAGGATCCTTGATGTTTCCCCTTCCCTGGCAAGCCTATGTCCGATTGCATAGTCACAGCCTTCTAGAGTTGTCTTGACCTCCTGACCCTGGGTGATCCCTTCCACCCAAAGAGCTCCAAAGATGAGTAACAATCTTGATTAAGGGTATGGAGATGAAGCAGTATAAGGAGTCACTGGGGGAGCCAAGGGAGACCTTATTGCTGCCTACAACTACCTAAAAGGAGGTTGTAGAGAAGTGGGCATTGATATCGTAAGTATTGAGTGATGGGCCAAGAGGAATGAAGTTTAGGTTGGACATTAGAAAAAACTTCTTCATTGAAGAGATCATCAGGCCTTAGAACAGGCTGTCCAGGGAGGGAGTTGAATTGCCATCGCTGGATGTGTTTCAAACTTGTGTAGTTCTGGAGCTTAGGCTCATAGGGCACATAGTTTAGTGGTGGGCTTGGGACAGTTGGGTTAATCATAGAAACATAAGGGATTGGAAAGGACCTCAAAAGATCATCTAGTCCAAAACCCCTGCAACAGCAGGATCACCTAGACCAAGTCACACAGGAACACATCCAGGCAGGTCTTAAACATCTTCAGAGAAGGAGATTATACTACTCCCCTGGGTAGCCTGTTCCAGTGCTCCATCACCCTCACTGGGAAGAAGTTCCTTCTCATTTTGATGTGAAACCTCCTATGTTCCAGCTTATACCCATTGCCCCTTGTCCTATCACTAGATGACATTGAGAAGAACCTGGCTCCATCCTCCTGACACCCACCCTTCACATGTTTATAAACACTAAGGAGGTCATCCCTCAGTCTCCTCCAAGCTAAAGAGACCCAGCTCCCTCAGCCTCTCCTCATCATTGAAGTGCTCTACTTCCTTCATCATCCTTGTTGCTCTACGCTGGACCCTCTCCAGCAGCTCCACATCCCCCTTGAACTGAGGGTCCCACAACTGGACACAATACTCCAGATATGGTCTCACCAGTGCAGAGTAGAGGGGGAGAAGAACCTCTCTGTCTGCTAGCCATCCCCATTCTGATCCACCCAAGAATGCTGTTGGCCCTCTTGGCCACAAGAGCACATTGTTGGCTCATGGTCATCCTGCTGTCTACCAGGACCCCCAGGTCCCTTTCTTCTACACTGCTCTCCAACAGGTCAGTCCCTAACCTGTATTGGTACCTGGGGTTGTTCTCGCCCAGATGTAAGATTCTACACTTACCCTTGTTGTAGTTCATTAAATCTCTCCCTGCCCAGCTCTCCAGCCTGTCCAGGTCCTGCTGAATGGCAGCACAGCCTGCTGGGGTGTCGGCCACTCCTCCCAGTTTGGTGTCATCAGCAAATATGCTGACAGTGCACCCTAATCCCTCATCCAAGCCATTAATGAATAGATTGAAGAGGACTGGTCTTGGTACTGACCCTTGGGGCACTCCACTAGATACAGGCCTCCAACCAGACTCTGTCCTATTGACCACTACTCTCTGGCTTCTATCCTGCAGCCAGTTCACGATTCACCTTACTACTCAATTGTCTAGATTACACTGCCTCAGTTTGGCTGTGAGGATGCTGTGGAAGACCATGTCAAATGCATTACTCCAGTCAAGATAGACCACATCCACTGCTCTGCCATCTGACTTCCCTTTGGTGAAGCCATGCTGACTGTCCCTAATGACCCTCCTGTCCTTGATGTGCCTGGAGACAACCTCTAGGAGAAATTGTTCCTTCACCTTTGCTGGGATGGAGGTGAGGCTGACTGGTCCTCCTTGTTACTCTTTTTGAAGGTTGCAGTGACATTTGCTATCGTCTAGTCCCCAGGCACCTCTCCTGATCCCCATGACTTAGCAAAGATGCTGGAGATTGGCCTAGCAATGACTTCTGCCATCTCCCTTAGGACTCGTGGGTGCATCCCGTCGGGGCCCATGCATTTATGTCCATCCAATTTGCTCAATTTATCCCTAACCCAGTCCTCATCAACCAAGGCAGGCTTCTCTCTTGTCTCAACTATCTCTGGAGCCTCAGCAGTCTGGGGTTTGATACCAGGCAGCCCCCAGAAGTGTAGACAGAAGCAAAGAAGATGTTCAGTATCTCTGCTGCCTCTGTACCCTTTGTCTCTAGGGTACCCACCTCATTCAGCAGGGGGTCTACATTGCCTCTAGTTTTAGTTTTACCTGCAATGTGTTTGAAGAAGCCCTTTCTGTTCCCCTTGACCGGGACACAATGATCTTAATGGTCTTTTCTGACTTAAATGATTCTGTGATTCTACGAAATCAGACCTCTAGCCATGCTGTTGCCGTAACTGTCCACAGGATAGGGTTTTCTTGCTTTGTTTTTCTGCGAACAACACTTTCAGCAAAATAAGTAGATACAAAACCTTGCAAATTTCTGTTTTACTTAATTGGGTAATAATAAAACATGGAACCTCTTTCTAGCTTTCCAGCTTTGTCTAGCTGTGGAGCTCCTCAGTGCTCACTGCCTGTGTGTTTAGCTAGACAGCATCAGCACCTTGCCTCAATTTACCCCCTATTTACATATGTAAACTGGAAAAATTGGCAGAATTGCTGTATAATAAGTAAACTGGAAGAACAGGGAAAGGGAAATTCTTGGCTTTTTCAGATACAGTAATCTACATTACTAGAGGTTTGCATAAACTTGGGGTAAAATGTTTTTGCAAAGCCTTTAATTTTCTCTTGAGCTTGTGTGTCACCTTAGAACCTAAAGCAAAGGTAGTTAAATTAGGATAATTAATCATGGAACAACTTACAGAGGGGTTATAATGAATTTTCCATCAGTTTGCAAGTTCTGAAAATCAAGATAAAAGGCTTGTCTGAAATATGCCACTTGTAAGTGATAGCTGCTGTACTAGACAGAAGATTAGGTTGAGTAAGTTAGATGCCATCTGTGTTGACATCTTGAAGTTGTTTCTGGAGCATTAACTTCAAAGGTGAAGGTTTTGGAGAATCAGTCTGTTTCCATGTCTGACACTGTATTGAGGAGTGCAAACTTGAGGGAGAGAAGGTAATGTCAAGGTCAAGTCTGTGTTCAGGACTTCAGAGTTGACACTTCTGTTCCTGCACACCATCTTGTGCATGTGGCGGAGCTCGGAAGGCCCTGCCCATCTGGTGATACAGGACTTGTTACTGTTACCTATCTGCTTATAAAACCTGGTTTTCTGCAGACAAAAGTCAAAACTTTGTCAGTTTCAGAGGAAGTCTTCCAAATCTGTGGACCTGCAAATCCTAATTCCCCAATTGAAATGTGCAGAAGCCTTAGACCTTTCTGCACCAAGAGGGTTATCAAACAGTGAAACAGACTGACCAGGGCAGTGGTGGAGTCACCATCTCTGGAGGGATTTAAATGTGTGTGTCTGATATTTGGGGACATGGTTTGGGGGTGACCTGGTAGTGCTAGATCAAAGGCTAGACTTGATCATCATAGAGCTCTCTTTCAACCAAAAAGATGTTCTGTGACTCCGTGACTAAGGTAATTGTGTGTTCGTGAATAACTACTGTAGATGTGAAGCAGGCTTCAAAGCAAGTCAGTTGACACCCACACATGACTAAATTATAACATCCTCAAGAAATTGCTATGCAGGCTAAGTGCTAAAATGTGTTGTAAATACAAGGAAAGTTTGCTCCCAACAATTTTTCATCTGTAGAAAATAACTTTAAATTTGCAGGATTAAAATGTTGACTCGTGTCGCTCAGTTATTTGCATGTAAAATGAGCAAAGATTATTAAGAGCATTAGAAGTGTAAAACACAGGAGAGAAAAATGTCAAGTGTACTGTAAGTCTACCTATCAAATTCTCCTCATGTCCCACTTATTTTATTGTAGCTTTTATAGTTAGTAACTGAATGGTGAATTTTGGCACATCTGTTTTATATATAATTAATATATTTTATATATTTTATGTACATTGCTGAATTTTTTAAAGTGTGATAAAATAGTTCTTGCCTAGTTTGTGGCAAACAAATAAACTGGCTGAGTTGCATCCAATGAAACCCTCCAGCAGGTCCTGTGGAGGTACATTTCTGCAAATGTCATCCATTTTTTTATTAGCACACAAACAAGATTAAGGTGAGATTAAGCTAGAAATCTCTTGAGATATTGGACTTGATTTTAAAGTTTGTTCCTCTTGTCTTTAGTGCTCGATACCTAATTTTTCTCTGTTACACAAGCACCTTCTTAGGTGCCTCATACATTTAAGCTTACAGCTCAATGTATGGGGTTTAGTACTTATTTAGTTGCCCATTTTTGTAGATAACGTGCACAGAATCTTTTGCTGGAGCATGAACATACATGATACAGCAAATGTCACCAGCTTTCATAAGGGGAAATGCCATATTCACATTGTGTTAAGTCTGGTGGAATCATCAGAATGCACAGCAATAGGAACATGTCAGTTCCTCCAGTGAATAATACTTTATATCTAAAAATGTAATTATATGACATATATCATTAAATGTCCTGTGTATAATATATATTAGTTGATATATAAACATTATTGTGTGGTTTTTTGAGGTAATTTTTGTAACCCAATGACCAGCATTATTTTTCTAGCTGCAGGATCATTTGATTCCAAAAATTAACAAGTGTGTTAGTGGTCCATCTATATTTAACAAAGAATTGCTAGGTAGTTTCTGAATGAATGATGGAATAGGATGATCTCCCAGTTGCCTTTTGGCTTCAGGATAGAACTTTGTCCTGGATTTAATGATGTGATACAACTACTTGATGTCCTGCTTGTTGTTTTTAGTTTAAAGGTGTAAGAAAAGGGAGACTGAGGGGTGACTTCATTAATGTCTATAAATATTTGAAGAGTGGGTGTCAGGAGGATGGAGCCAGGGCTCTTCTCAATGTCATCTAATGATAGGACAAGGGGCAATGGGTGTCAGCTGGAACATAGGAGGTTCCACATCAAAATGAGAAGGAACTTCTTCCCAGTGAGGGTGACAGAGCACTGGAACAGGCTACCCAGGGGTGTTGTGGAGTCTTCTTCACTGGAGACGTTTAAAGCCCAACATGGATGTGTTCCTGTGCGGCTTAGTATGGGTGATCCTGCTGTTGCAGGGGGATTGGACTAGATGATCTTTCGAGGTCCCTTTCAATCCCTTATGATTCTACGAAAAGTGTCAGATCTCTGTTATTAGAACAGATAAGAATTTAGTCTCTTAAGCATTGCTTCTGCTTTGACATTTGACAGAAAAGTGGCTCAAATCAAGGTCACACTGATGGAAGTACTTGGCAACTCTTGCCACTTCCATGCCTTGCCATGGCAGCCTCATAGGAGGTTGATAAATGTTTATAAAAGCAGCAAATAAGTGGCTAAGTCCTCAAAAAGGAAGTGTAAGACCTTCTGATTCAAACTGTTGATTTATACGGCTCTTAGCATTAGTAGTTGGTTTGGCTGCTTGCCCCTCGTCTGTTTGCCAACATCCCGCTTCTTGGAGCAGAGCAGGGTTCCCCTCTCCTGCGGTATGTAAGTGCTGTAGCACTGCCCTGAATTCTACATAGAAATAATTTGTATGTTCCTTATTTAACCAATGACCAGATTTTTTTGATAACAACCACTGAACAAAGAAATTTAAACCACTGTGGGATCTTATGTGTGTTTTCCTAGTGCATGGAATCACTTCAAATTGCCTGTTTCGAAGGCAGAGTTGGATCAGCATATAAAGTTGTTTCCTTCTTGGCTCTTCAAAATTGTGTTGTACAGCATAAGAATATCATTAAAATCCTCTCACGAATCATAGAATTGTTTAGGTTGGAAAGGACCTTTAAGATCACTGTGTCCAACCATGAACCCAGCTATCCCCAGCCCACTGATAAACCCTGTCCCTAAGCTCCACATCTGCACAACTTTGAAACACGTTTAGGGATGGTGATTCAATGCCCTATCTGGGCAGCCTGTTCCAAGGCCTTGTGACCCTGACAATGATGAGATTTCAGCTCTCTTATTACTAATATTTAATCTGTTGACCGATCTAAAGTCTAAATCTGAGTTCCTCTATCTGTACCCTTTCTTCTCTAGCTGTAAGAGAAACCATTAGACTTGAGTTACTAGGAACCAGGTTAGTCTTCCTGCTTATACTGAGTTGTGAAGAGAGAACTGGCAGTCTGGGTGTGATGCAGGGTGAGCAAGTGGCTGTCATCAGTGAACAGAGGTTAAGCTATATTCTTTCTACTGTGGGGTTCAAATAACTTGCTGGTGAAATTCTTTTTACCTGGAAACTCACATGTAGAAGTGTGGGCTGGAGTGTCTCTCAGGGCAAAGGAAAATTTGCTTTTATAGACTAGAACGCCCTTCTGTACTTCAGTCATACCTAACAAAATGATAAATTGCCGACTTGCCCTCAGCTAACCCCTCTTGCATGTTTGTCCCTTCTTTGGAATTGCAGAAGGGTTGGGTTTGCAGGTTTTGCCCGCTTTTTTGCAAATGTCATCTTAATAATTTGTACTTACTTTATCTCAAGCTTATATTGTATATTCAGTTCTTGTATTGGCCAGTGAGCAAACAAAGGTGACCTGAAAATCCTCCAAAATGTGTGCAAAGCTCAATATTCAGCAGCCATCTGGCACTTCCGTACTTCCTGGTCTTCCTGTAGATCTGATGAAAGTGTTGAACTGCCTCTGGTCATTCAAAGAACCACTCTTGTGGTTCCCTGGCATCGTTCCCTGGCAAAATTGCTCAGGCAAGTTTTATCTCAGCATCTAACAGTGACCTGAAAACCTGAGAGGTCTCTTGATCTGGTAGTTTGATGTACCTGGTGTCACTTACTGTGTCGAATGTGGGTCATTGTCCCTTGGTTATTCTCAAGGGAGAAGGGACACTTCTCATGTGATGGTTCAGTACCAGGACTTAGGACTCCCGTGCTTCTTGCACAGCTTGCCTTTTTCAAATGTGTCAAGATGAGTGAGAGATCAGAGGTTACAGCAAATGCGTTTCGTACTTTGTGTAAAAATCCTGCTTTAGCTGCTGCTGGCTGTGCAACAAAACCAATCACGAGTCCAAATCTGTTGAAGGCATTAAATAACATTTGTCTCTCTTTGGTGTTGCAAAGACTTTTCAAAGTGTTTGTATGTTCCATAGCGTCTTTCTTAACATGATAATGGTATCACTATTAAAAGCCAGAGACGTGTTAGCCTGTCAGATCTAAAATCGGTTCATGCTTTGAGTTCCACACTTTTCTTACACTTGATAGAATTCTGGCTCCACTCACTAGATGCTGCTAATTTTTGAAAATTGTTGTGAGAATGCAGACAGGGCAGTGTAATGCCTGTGATTACTACTTTGGTTCCATATAGGTACTCTCATCTATATTTTCATGAATGTCTTGTCTTAAGATTCCTCCCAAATAGCAGGTGAAGATGCTGACAAAATGTAATTGCCTCTAAGGTCTGTCCTAAAGTCGAAGCAATTGCTCAGCTTGCATCTCATGAGTTACAAAGTGGCTGTGCTTTCACAGGGACTATGAAAAATGAATAAAGCTAAATTGGACAAACTTGGTTTGGTTTGCTTCAGGAGTTTTACTTGGACAGTCCTTCAGAAACATTTCTCTTCTGGACATCGCTCTTTAAGATGCTGATAGGTTTCCTGGATCATCAGTAGAGGAGATCTCTAGGGCTGTGTCCAAGTCTTAAACTGTTTTCAAAAGCTCCAATTCATGAATCTTATTTACATTACATATATGTGGTCTCTTGAACTTTAACCAGATGGGATTCAAACTGAGGATGTTCTGCTTGTAAGACTGACACCGTTTCCATTGAAACAAGACAGTCCAATACCACTTCTCATAATTCTGTTCACCAAAGGAATTTGAGGAATTGGGAACTGTATTGCTCTAGGGCTTCCAGTATTTGCCATCTTTTCAGAACGTTCTGCATCTGGCTGTGCAGCAGACTGTCTCTACAAGTTCGCCTTTTCTTTCTCAGTAGAGTGGGATTTGGTTTTTTGGGAGCACAGAGTGGCAGGTTTCACCAGGAGGAGGGAAGAAAAGCAGTGGGCAGGAGGGTGAAAAGCCTCTGTCCCATGGCTTTTTTTATCTTTTAAAACCCTTTACTTACTTTTCCTGTTGATAAATGTCTTATCTTTATTACAAGTTGCTTGGTTTTGCTTTCAACCCTGAGATTAATGAGTAAAAGCCAGCACAATGTATCAGTATCCTTGAACTCAGTCATTCTTCATTATTTTAATGATGTTCCCTTTTTCCTGTAATTAATTTGCTTGACATCCAACTTGTTCCTCAGGTGCACAAAGAACCACAGAATGGGAACCCATCATGTCCATCCATACTTCTGCTTGTGGCAAGTATGGTAATTTTGCTGTGTTCTGTTGCCATTAAAGACAATTTCTTCCCCAAGAGAGCAAGAGAGACACCACCTCTTTTAACTTGTCTTCTATAGTTCTGTTTTACCAGGCTACCCACTGATACTTAAGCCTAATATTTTCCACTATAATGTCTAGATTTATGTTGTACAGTTTTTCTGTACTATTTTTTAATTCTGTTACACTTTCTTGAACATTTGTGATTCATTCCGGGAAAGTGCTAGACTTCCATTCGAAATTCGTAGAATAAATGGGTATCTTATCGTTTGCCTTTATAAGCAAGTCCAGTGAGGAAGGTTGGAAGGACAGAAGGTCTGATTTTTGTAAGGAATGGTATGATTACATTAAGGACTCTTGGTTTGTCTTCCTGATAAATTGCCCATGGATCATAAAATTATGATGTATTTCCACGGACACAGAAGTGCTTAATCCTGATCAAACCTTAAATGAAACCCATATTCTCTTCTCCAGTGTCCAAGACTATCTGAGGATGTGGGTTGAAACCTAACAGGGTTAAAACAGAACTCTGTTTTATCTCTTAGGTCTTTTGAACACGAACAAATCAGCAAATGAAAAAAACCCAAGTGTGCTGCACTTGCTAATCTTCTAATTGAAACTTTCTGTCAGTGTAATTAACATTTAGGGGATTAATGTACCTTCTGCTTCCTTAAATGAACTGTAACTTTCCCTGACAGTATGTAGTACGTGTGGATAGCTGTGCTGATCCAGAGTCTCCTAGTGAGAAATTCACAGCTGCAAGAGTAGTGAGAGTGAAACTGGGAGACTTTTAAAGATGTTGCTGCTTCCAGTTGTCTAGTTGATGTCACACTTGCCTGGGAATATTAGCAAAGTGTTTGTAAAACTTCATAGTTAGTGAAGTTTGTCTTAGTTTATTGTAGGTGTCTTACTTTGCAATGAATTTTATTATTCTTGCTCTAGTTTGGGGTGAATTTTTTTAACAGTGTGTATAAAGTCCAAAAATGTGAAAGTTAAGATTTCCATCTTTGGAAGTAAAACCTCCAGGCTTAAATGATTCTCTGATTCTGTATCTTCAGGTTGGAAAAGACCATTAAGATAGAGTCCAACCATTAACCCAGCTGTTCCAAGCCCACCACTAAACAGTGTCCCAGAACTTCAGATCTACATGACTTTTGAACACGTCCAGGGATGGTGGTTCAACCTCCTTCCTGGGCAGCCTGATCCAGTGCCCGTTTTATTTATTTATTTGATAGCAAAGATCCTATAGAGTAATACTTCACTGTAAAAACAGTGCAAATTACAAATGTATTCTGAATGAATTGTGGGAAGCCCAACTGTAGTTTTCCTGTATTTTTTCAGTTTAATTCCTCCGTCTTTTTAGTGATTTTATGCTGAATAAGTGAGCCATTACAGATTTGTTTTGTTTTTTTCAATGAAAACAAAATTAATGCCTATAACCCCTTTCTAACCGAACTCTAATTTTTGTGAAAATTGTGTTTGACTACACTTTCTGATTTATATTTGATGTGAGCCTTTTACCTGAAACCCATAGAGATGTGAGGGTTGTGAGTTGACATTGTGCTCTGGCAGGGGGATTGGACTAGAAGGTCTTTCGAGGTCCCTTCCAGTCCCTAATGTTCTTTGATTCTGTGACATCCTCCGCCTGTTAAAATTCAGTTTCTGCATTAAATAAATGGATTTTGGGGGTGTGTGTGTGTGTGACAGATGACACAATATCTACCAGTAAATATTTCCTCGCTTTTGATTTTGTGTGGCTGAGCTGTACTACACCTCTTCTCCTTTGCTACATAACTAATTTGATTCTGTCTCAGGATCTGTGCTCTGTCTGGCTGCTGAAAACCTTATCTCTTGGCACAGAAATTATCTTATTTGTTAGAGCAGCTTAATTCTTCCAGCTGCTTTGTTTGAGTTTCTTGACTCCATTTTGTCCCCAGTGACGGGGATTAAGGTAACACCTTATCAAAGCATCAAGTTATCAAATACTTAATCATCTGCTGCTGGGTTTCCACACCAGTTTATTTCTTTGTCAAGAAATCCTGCTATTTTAAAGAGTTCTGTTTGGATTATGGAAACCTCAGGGAAGACGTGAGTGGAGTTTGAAGGTTTAAATCAGTGCCCTTTGGGATTTTTAGAATAAGAAACCCATTCATTCATTCATGGATCCTTCTGAATTAGGTTTGGCTTCTCTTCCTCAAGATGTGTATTTTTTTAAGTACTGAAACTTTGATTTTGTACTTAGCAAGGGAATGAAAGAGAGGAAGAACATAGGAACTGAGGATGAAAAGTCTTTTTAGAAAGAAAGCCCAAAAGAAACATGTTGAAACTGGACAGCGAAGCAGGAAACGGTGTGTGTCATAAAAGGCTCCAGCGTGTTGGATAAAGGCTGAAACTCAGGATGTAGTCTGTAAATACCACCTTTCTTTAAAGTGCAGCTCTGAGTGTCTCCAAGAGGCTGACTGATAACCATGCAGCTACTTTAATCTATATATTTGTGTGCACATGCGTATGTTTGTACAGGGTTCTTCAGCTGTGAGTTGCTGCCGTGCTTTTGCTTGCAAAGGTGCTTCAATTTGGGGGCTGAAATAAGTGTCAGTTCAGAACTACCACTTAAGATACAGTAGTGTGGAACATCAGAATAAACAAGAGTGTGTGGTTTTGATTGGTAGTCTGTTGTTGGGCTTTGTTGTTGTACTGAAAAAGGCAAGGCTGGAAAGCATCTCTGTTTCCTCCAGTGTTTTGCAAATGTTTATTTTTGTTTCTTTTACCAAATACCAGAATGACAATACTGCAGCAGTCCCATAACAGCGACGTCGCTCTGACTGTGCTTATCCATTCATCTTCCTCTGGTTATTTTTCTGATTTATAAGTGCTTACATGAAGATGCCAATCTGTCTCTGAATTCCCTCTGTTGCTTGTTTCTCTTGTTCTGCTGTTTTGAAGCAGCCAGGCTCTAGGATGAAGCTCCATCTACCCACCCAATACTACTAATGCCAAAGCCCAAACTGAGACAGGTTCCCCAAAGACTAGGAGTGAGGAAACCCAAAGTCATTGATACTTGATAAATACTGGTGCCCATTTGGTGCATTAAAATGTATTAGACAACTGATCTCTAGAAATTTAAATGTTTTTCTGCAAATACTGAGATTTTTGTTGGAGGAACCCCTGTTTCATCATGTGGCTTGTAACCTAGTTGCACTCCTCTTTCTAGAGTGAATAACTGATTAGAAAATGAGACTAATTTGAAACTCCACAGAAATGTTTACTTAAAGGAAGCTGCTGTGCCATCTGCTTGTGCCCCTAAGGGGTCTGAGCACAAACTGTCAAATAAACCCAAACTGAGGAACTCTCAGGTACCCAGGTACTTCTCTTTCTAGAGCATTATAATTAGTGCGGATCTTACCTCGGGTGGCATGTTGAGAAAAAGAATGCCAACCTAAATAGGCATTTAGGTCACATCTTACACCCTACTGAATCCTGTATGACTGTTTTAGATCTAAGAAGGTGAATCAGATTTATTTCAGGTAGGCATCCTTGTTGTTATCCTGTCCTTCCCATGGCAGTAAGGCATTTGACAGAGTCTCACATAGCATCCTTGGAGCCAAACTGAGGCAGTGTGGTCTAGATGATCAGGTAGTGAGATGGATCATTAACTGGCTGCAGGATAGAAGCCATAGAGTAGTGGTCAATAGGACAGTCTGGTTGGAGCCTGTATCTAGTGGAGTGTCCCAGCGATCAGTGCTGGGGCGAGTCCTGTTCAATCCATTCATTAATGACTTGATGAGGTGTCAGGATGCACTGTCAGCAAGTTTGCTGATGACACAAAATTAGGGGGGGGTGGTATTGCTGGCACCCCAGCAGGCTGTGCTGCCATTCAGCAGGACCTGGACAGGCTGGAGAGCTGGGCAGGGAGAGATTTAATGAACTACAACAAAGGTAAGTGTAGAATCTTACAACTGGGCGAGAACAACCCCAGGTACCAACATAGGTTGGGGACTGACCTGTTGGAGAGTGGTGTAGAAGAAAGGGACCTGGGAGCCCTGGTAGACAGCAGGATGACCATGAGCCAACAATGTCCTCTTGTGGCCAAGAAAGCCAACAGCATTCTTAGGCTGGATCAGAAGGGGGGATGGCTAGCAGACAGAGAGGTTCTTCTCCCCCTCTACTCTGCACTGGTGAGACCATACTTGGAGTATTGTGTCTGGTTGTGGGCCTCTCAGTTCAAGAGGGATGTGGAGCTGCTGGAGAGGGTCCAGCGTAGAGCAACAAGGATGATGAAGGAAGTAGAGCACTTCCCTGATGAGGAGAGGCTGAGGGAGCTGGGTCTCTCTAGCTTGGAGGAGACTGAGGGATGACCTCCTTA